>JAODJU010000043.1:18031134-18044531 GCA_026776725.1 Gnathonemus echidnorhynchus | reverse complement strand
AAAATTCAAAGCGTCATTATTGCAATGCGTTTTTATTCGATAAGTGTAATTCAACGTGTTTTTTTCATCAACGACTTTTGTCATTAATTTACTTCCATACTGCTGGAACCATTTAATCCATTATGGCTGCCTACAACTACAACATATTGAAGAAATACTTCCATATTTATTGCCGTGGAATAATTAAAGAGACAATACTTTACATATAAAGATCTTTACAGGTTGTAACTCTAAAAATGCCCAGTGTCCTAAAAAATAACAAAATGATGTTTGTTACATATTAGAAAACGTGACTATTCAAATCCTATATATACAAGTAAGCTCACAAGAAAATGTATATCCAAGACAGGGGGAGAAGATGGACACCAAACTCAGAGCAAGGGTGGGATTCAAATGCCCAAATCTGTAAATACTGGGGTAATAAAATATGAAATGGAGAGGTTTCCAAAATACTAAGCTGAAACACTTTGACAAGTATAATAATATTTTTTAAACCAACATAAACGGAATTGTAGGGTGGTTAAAACCAGCACCAAAGACTACAGTAATCCTTAGGTACTAGGAACTATGGGGAAACACAGGACCCTAACAGTTAATGCTTTTGTGGCTCAGGAATTGATTGGTAGAGTCTGTCCATGGTTACATCCTGAGGTTGGCAACTATACTTGATTTCATTTCATGTTCACTTGTTTGGTTCTGAAGAAAAATGTACTGTTACCCACCTATTAAGTTCGGAACATTTCACACTTTTTTCACCACTGTAGTTTCACTGTTTTGACTGTCTTCTGAATTCTGCTCTCTGGCATTTTCCCTGATTTTCCTGTCAGCCCAGGTCCATTCTGTTTGGATAGTAGTCATCCTCCACGTGCACATATTTATGTGAAATTGGCCGCAGGATTTCACTGGCTATGTAATAATAATACTGTATCTTCTGCAGAATTCTAACAACATGCAGATTAAAATAGCTAACCATTCTTTTTGTTCTACCTCCCACTCAGGGCCATCTGGTCATCATCCCAGAGACTGGGTTGTGATGCTTAATCATCTAGTTAGGCCAGCTAGTCATGGTCCCCAAACCAATATCATCTATTACGACAGAGGAACGTTACAAAACTTGTCTTGAATTTCTAGAATTACAGGCATATCACTTCCAGCAGAATAACTTAACCCATCTAAGTATTTTCTGTGCCCTCTTGTCCTAGGCAGGGTCATAGGGTCTGGAGCCTATCCCAGAAGCTATGGGCGCAAGGCAGGGAATAACTCAGGATGAGGTGTCAACCCATCATAAGGCACACACAGACACACACGCCATTTACACACGCATTCAAACAAATAGAATTATTAATGAAGTACAAAGATTGCTTGTTGCAGCTGATTTTTGATCGGTTGATTTTTTTTTTTGGGGGGGGGGGGGGTTTGCTTAAAAATTACTGTTAAATAGGTAAACATGAATTAATGAGCTCCACACTGGCACTCACCTTATCCAGTCAGATGACTCAACAGCTAGCTGACACATAGTGAGACGGTGCCGGCTGGAGACCAGACCCTGAAAGTACACAGGAGTATGCATTGCATGATAGCACATAGCATCCTATCACATCAAAGCAATGAACACAATTCCAAGCAATCACATGAAGACCTTGTAAGAATGGACAGCCTACAGCCAACCAACGTACCAGAAAAATACATTTGAAAAATTCAACAGCAATGTATCTAGCCAGAAATCATGACCTGGTTACTCAAGATATTCACAGACTTTGTAGTGAGCTGTTTAATAAACAAACTTTTCTTTCTACCTCTTTCTTTCTTAGCACCACTTGGCTAGCATTGATGTTTACATCTGATCACGTTGTGAGGAGCAGGAGCACCCTGGTGCTAGGTTTGGACAGATAATTAATATTTATATTATTATCCACTGTGTGCACAGCTAAGCTCATGCAAAGTAAACATTCTTGTGTTTCTCTCTATCTGTCCTAAAGCTTGGTGTCCTAATGTATTGTTTTTTTGTGATTATGATGGTTATTATTCTTATTCAACTCAATAATTTGGGTATTGTTTACGTTTCATTATACAATAATGACCACTGCCAGTATGCTGTTTATTTTGGAATATTTTCTACTCCTCAACTGAGGAAAATACATGGTGAGAAGAATGCTTTAATTGTGTTTAGAGTAGTTTTTTGCATTTGTGCATTTGTAAACACACATTAAAAGGGCTTTTGCCTGCTAAACCCACATTAGATTGTAAAGATTTCTGCCTGGTATCTCTGCCCTATGACACAGAAACTGACTTTACAAATACACTGCTCAAAAAAATTAAAGAAACACTTTGAAAACACATCAGATCTCAATGGTGAAAAAATCATGCTGGATATCTATACTGATATGGACTGGGTAATGTGTTAGGAATGAAAGGATGCCACCTCGTTTGATGGAAATGAAAATGATCAACCTACAGAGGGCAGAATTCAAAGTCACCCTGAAAATCAAAGTTAAAAAATGATGCAGCAGGCTAGTCCATTTTCCTGAAATTTCATTGCAGCAACTCAAAATCATACTCAATAGTTTGTATGCCCCCCACGTGCTTGTATGCATGCTTGACAATGTCAGGGCATGCTCCTAATGAGATGACGGATGGCGTCCCGGGAGATCTCCTCCCAGATCTGGACCAGGGCAGCACTGAGCTCCTGGACAGTTTGAGGTGCAACCTGGCGGCATCGGATGGATCGAAACATCAATGTTCTGTTGGATTTAGGTCAGGCGAGCGTGGGGGCCAGTCAATGGTATAAATTCCTTCGTCCTGCAGGAACTGCCCACGTCCTCTCACCACATGAGGCCAGGCATTGCCGTGCACCTGGAAGAACTCAGGACCCACTGCACCAGCATAAGGTCTAACAATGGGTCCAAGGATTTCATTCCGATACCTAATGGCAGTCAAGGTGCCGTTGTCTAGCCTGAGCATTCCTCCATGGATATGCCTCCTCAGACCATCACTGACCCACCACCATACCGGTCATGCTGAACAATGTTACAGGCAAGATAACATTCCCCATGGCTTCTCCAGACTCTTTCATGTCTGCCACATGTGCTCAGGGTGAACCTTCTCTCATCTGTGAAAAGCACAGGGCACCAGTGGCGGACCTGCCAATTCTGGGAGGTAAATGCCAATAGAGCTCTACGGTGCTGGGCAGTGAGTACAGGGCCCACTAGAGGACGTTGGGCCCTCAGGACACCCTCATGAATTCTGTCTCTGATTGTTTGGTCAGAGACATTCATACCAGAGGCCTGCTGGAGGTCATTTTGTAGGGCTCTGGCAGTGCTCATCCTGTTCCGCCTTGCACAAGGGAGCAGACATTGGTCCTGCTGATGGGTTAAGGACCTTCTATGGCCCTGTCCAGCTCTCCTAGAGTAACTGCCTATCTCCTGGAAGATCCTCCATGCCCTTGAGACTGGGCTGGGAGACACAGCAAACCTTCAGGTAATGGCACGTATTGATATGCCATCCTGGAGGAGTTGGACTACCTGTGAAACTTCTGTAGGGTCCAGGTATCGCCTCATGCTACCAATAGTGACACTGACTGTAGCCAAATTATGCTATACTCTGATTAAAAAGTGTTCATTAAATTTTTTTGAGCAGTGTTTGTGTGAGCCAAATAGTGGAAATTATACGCTGTACAGCACTGTTTTAAAGGCATTTTTAACAGACAATACCTACAGTGTTCTTATGTTCTTATGTTCTTACAGTGGTGATCAAAATTAGTGAACAAGACATTTTTGTATTACACAAAGTCACAGCTTATTCGAATTCAAAGTTATTCTAACATGAATAGATGTTATTTTCATCATATTTCATCAGTGAAAGATATGCCACGTCACAAAACAAATGGTTTAAACAAGAAATTTGAAGAAGGCATGCAATCAAAATTAGAGAACAATTTGTTATACTTGACAGTTTTTCATTCTAATCTGAAATATCTTGAAATATCTGGCAACCCCAATATATTTGGCAACATTGGTAGGAGTTTCGCAAGATGGTGGACCTCTCCAAGGTGACGGAAACCCTATGACATCAGGTTGTTCAGATGAAGGCTGATGGGAGGACCCTCTTAGCCACTGCAGTTGTTCCAAGAGCTTCATTTCTCAAATACTAAAGCTGTACAATAAAATTAAGTCATTCAAGTCCTAGAAAAGGCTGGTTCCTCACATATGATGAGTGCACGAGTAAACAGGATGATAGGGAGACTCTCATGGGGGATCGGATCCACAGCCGGAACTGCTCGCCAAATTAGTTCTAGGCAGGGAAAGAACTTGTCTAGATAGGCTCTCGTTGTCTGGGACAATATGGACTGAAAGTCCACTCCGTGGTGACTAAGCCACTCACCAGCAAGAAGAATGAAAAGGTGAGACGAGCCCTTTGCTGAGGAGCATGTTATGCTGACAGAAGAGTTAATTTCCACAAGTTAATTTCAATGATGAAAGCAAGTTTAATTTAGTTGGTACATATGGGAAATATTATTTGTGGTGTTGAATTGATGAAAGACTCCACCAGTGTGTGAAGAAGTCAGAAAAGTTGGGAGGGGTAAGTGTTACGGAAGGGGTATGTTTTCTGCGTCAGGAGTCAGACCTCTCATACTGCTACATGGTAAGATGAATGCTAATGAGTATCAGAACCTCCTTCAGCAACATGCAGTTCTGTCCCTATGAGCATCACCCAGTCAGCCAGTCATTTTTATACAAGGTAATGCCCTTACCACACTGCAAAATGGTTATTCCTCAAAGCTGACAACATCCAGGTGAAGAAATGGCCAGTCCAATGTCCTGATCTGAACCCTATCAAGAATCTCTGGAAGATAATTGGCTACAAGACAATGGCAAACAAACCCACTACAGTTACTGAATTGTGGAAAAAACTGGCAGACGAGTGGAACAAGTCAGAGCAGTTTGAGAAATTGGTTACGTCCTGTGGGTGCTGATGTGCCAATCTTTGAAAGCAAGGACCTCTGTGCTTCCTAATTTCTAAAAGTACTAACCATCAGAAAAAAGTTGAGAGAATTCATTTGCAAGCTTCTATAAAAAACAAGTTTTAATTTTGATTGCATGCCTTCTTCAAACTTCTGTTCTATTCATGTTAGAATAACTTTGAATTTGGATAAGCTGTGACTATGTTACAAAAATGTCTCTTGTTCTCTAATTCTGATCACCACTGTATTGTATGTATTGCTTGTAAAAGGAGATGCAAAATAGACTATATAAACATATTCATTCATTCATTCATTCATTCATGATCACATGGTTTAGAGATATTTGAAATGTCGTTGCCTACTGCATAAAATGTATATAAATATTATTTATTGTTCATATGTCACATTATTGTGCCCTATAGATGTATTGTGATCAGACAGAAGAGTGTCAAATTACAGATACATTCTTGGGTTCCTTTGTACAATTCTTAATTGTTTTTAAATTCAGGATTTAAGCCCTGATATCCATGAGGACATAACTCCTCAAATTAGCATTCTCACTAAGTTGTTATTCTGTAAATAATTTCCAACTAAGTATAAAATCAAGACGTGTGTATCAGGCACCAATTCCAGAAGTTGATCTCCACCATGTTAAGAATGGTCAAGGAATCAATTTAAGGTTTTGTTTGTTTCAGAAGTATTTTCAATAACAAATACGCCGGATGTTTCCTCATACAGGCAGCCAGAAATATTTAACAGTGACAGATACTCATCAATACAGCCAGAATACCTTCCCGTCTGGATTAGCAGTAGCAGTAAATCCATTCCTGCCACTTCATTCAGACAGGTTCAACTTTCTTAAGTGTCTTAATTCCTGATGTTATTGATGGCAAAGTTCTACGTTTATCAGCCAAAGACTTCAACCCAATACAACCCCAAAGCCTCCTGCAAACTCCAAGCCAAAAAGAGAAATTAATGATTTAAGCCGCCCTTCATACAGTAATATTTCAGCAAGTTACCACAGTCTTACACATATCAAATCACACTGAACTACAGTATCTTACCGGTTTTCCATAAGTGTCATGGACTGGGGAGATGATACCACCGATGACGATGAAACGGCCTGTCTTGTGCAGATATTCTCTGGCTTTTTCTGTACAAAAAAGACAAAGACCCATAATTGCCTTGTGTTAATTCTGAGCTACGTAATATGCTTGAATCACAAAGGTTTTGTGTTTGCTGCCTTAATTGGATTATTTGTCATGAAAAAATATATATACATTTTAAACTAAAATGATACTTGTCTAACAGATATATGACATATGATACTGAATCAATAAAGAATTCTACACAAAAAAGGATCATTGAAATCATTGAAATATTTACTCTATGATACTAATTGGCTATTGCTTCAGTATTTCAAGTCATCCTGATTTGGTGCAAAAATTATGCAGGCAGATTTTTCCCGATTTAGGTGCTAACAAATTCAATGTAGTGTGTTCAAGTATTCAAATATAATATTTCATATTTAATATGGATTCCAATGCAATATTGCTTTGCTTGGAACCCTTATGCCTATTGTCATGACCTGCTCGTACGATCCTCGTGTGTGCCAAGCCCCCTCATTAACTTCACGTGCTACCCCGATTGTGATCACCTGTTGCCTGTTATTTTCTGCTTGTCTTGTGTATTTAGTCTGCGTTCAAGTCTGTTTCCCCAAGTCTGTCATTGACGTAGTTTGCCGTGTGCTCCCCTTGTGCTGTCTGCCTGGAATAAACCCGTTATACCCGTATTTACGGCTCTCTCGCCTGCTTCCCCGCTCGCCCGCACGCAGTCATTACACCTATGAATATTTGATGATTAATCTACATGCGACTGAAACATTCTTGGAAATTACATATCTGTAAAAATGTTCTGCATGTGATCCACAACCCAGAAAGTACAGGGTCACAGATATTTAGGATCCGGAGCCTAGAACAGGCAGCACAGGGCACAAGGGCACATATTTTGAAGACATTCCATCCAGACCCTTCACACGCATTAATAACTGTGAATCAAGATGAATAAATGCTATTCACGTACTGTTTAGTAAATAAGCTACAGATCGTTGACCACATGACCATTGAATATTTGTGTTGGTATTTATTACATTTTCAAAGCATATCTGATAATAAGCTGTGAACAAACAACCAAGAGAAGCTCCAATTGACCTCAAAAATCTTCAGCACAACCATTTTCAACTTTATGTAGGCATATCCTGAACTTCAAAGAGGGTTCAGAAACCAGCCAGCTAAAATGCAAGCATAAATAGTAGCTAAATCAGCCAGTTTTTTACTTCTTAGATTTGTAAAAATCACATGGCACTTTGGTTGTTTGTTATATAAGGCTAAATCAGTATAGATCATGCTGTTAATCTGCAATGTGTGTTTGTTTTTCCTGATTATACTCTAAATGTCATACTCTGAATATCATACTCTAAATATCATACTCTGAATGTCATACTCTCACTGAGTCAGCATGTACTCATTCCTTCATTCAGCTTTACACATGGAATATACTGCTGGGCATTTCAGAATAACTCTGAGTTCTCCTGAGACAGATTCTGACTCCTCCACTTTTGGCATTTCATCCCTGCATTTCAGAGCCCAGAGGGAAAAACCCGACACATAGCAAGACACATTTGGGCCCTCTAAACGGCTGAGCCAAAATTAAAGTGTTAATTTTCACTCGATCTAAAAATACATTTAAAAAAACAAACATTTTAATGAAGGTCTGTAGATTGCACAGTCTTAACTTTTTTAAGGGCATGTTTGTACAAGCATGAAGTACAGTGAACAGATTAAAAACAACATGAAAGTTCACCTGAACACATTCTGATATACAGAAAGAAAGAAAACACAAATGTAACATAGAGCAGGGTAGTTTGCCTCGTATTGTACCTGCATCCTGGGGGTACATATCTCTCTGTGACAGCAGGTATTGCAATTTCACAGAAATGTCGGCAATGCCTGATAAGGCAGAATTAAGAAATCAATACACATTGAACTGCAAATGTCTCAACGTTCAAAAATATTTCAAATATATGAATGGCAGATATGGACCCCATATGTCAGGGGTCGGGAACCTTTTTTTAGGAGAGAGCCATGAACGCCACATATTTTAAAATGTAATTCCCGTGAGAGCCATACAATATGTTTAAAACTAAACACAAGTAAATGTGTGCATTTTATGTAAGAGCAACACTTTTAAAGTACAATAAGTCTCTGAATTCTTTTTAATAACGTTGTTATGCTGTTGCTAATCAATGATGAATAAAGTACTTCTTACCATGATTAATGCGACTTCTGGTGCTGCATGGTTTACGTTACGTGTTACGTGTACGTTACGCATTATCCAATAAAAATTTGGTGTTGTCTCGGAGGACAGCTGTGATTGGCTCCAGCCACCCGCAACCATGAACATGAGCGGTAGGAAATGAATGGATTGAAATACATGAGAATGTTTTATATTTTTAACGTTATTATTTTTTTTATGAAAGATTTGTCTGCAAGCCAGATGCAGCCATCAAAAGAGCCACATCTGGCTCGCAAGCCATAGGTTCCCGACCCCTGCTCTAGGATGTGCTCTTGCAGCCTTGCTGCCCGAGAGATGTGAGCAGAGAGATTATCCAAATGACCCAATCGTAAGATAATACGCTTTCAAGACGATGATCTTTTGAGGAACCACATGTACAGTGTGAAATCCGAAGTCCCTTGGGGAAAGGCCTGCGATGTCCCCCGGAACCGATGCTAGTGACCTGGAGTCTTGTAGCCACGACCGATACCTTGCTACATCAATCGAGGGCCCTTAGTGTGGTTTACGCAAATCTGCAGTGTCCCAGCTCTGGAACTTCACATATGGTGCCAGGAAAAGTGACGGTGACATAGTGCCTGTGGCATGCCTTGAGGCCAACCCAGCCTCCAGCTACAGCGATGCCTCTTATGAGGACAAGGGGGAAGTCCCCAACACGCCATATACACCCCCCGCCCCATACCTGCTAGTCTCCTTAGACCCCTCTCTCCCCCCTCCCTCCCCATCCTTTTCCTCTGACCAGAGGGATACCCTAGAGATTTTGCTGGGTGACCCTAAGTGGCTCCCCCTTCACCTTGACGCTGCCCCAGGCAGCAGCCTCTGCCTCGTCCTCTGAGTGACCTTATCGTGGACCTGGCCTGAGCCTCTCACTGCTTCTTCCTTCTTGTTTCAGTATCACAGTGTCCCTGGTTACCCGTTTTTCTCCTGTTTTGTCCATCTATTTGCATTTTGTTGTATCCCTGTGTACGTCATTTAGCTTGGGTTAGAGCACTGTTGATGTGGTGATATGCTTTGCATTCTAGTTTGGTGACCGTACCTGTTTTGGGTTGTATGACTGTAGAATCAATATATTTTCTCCCACAAGATAAGTCTGAGTAGTTAGTGCTTTACGTTACACTGGTGCATGTTCTAAGTTTGTTATTGTTTTGTTTCCTTCCTGTTTTCTGGAGCTGTTGCTCTGCTTGTGTATCTATTATTAAAGGCTGCTGTCAACTGTCTAATTTATTCTGGGTTGTGGGTTACTTCTAACTACTGGCACTGTACTTTTCATTACTTAGTTCTCGCTTAATGTACACTGTCCGGCCAAAAAAAAAAAGTCGCCATTTGAATTTATATCAGCAAATACTTAAGAGCCAACGACTGGATCATTATTACAGCTCAGCAACGTTATGCAGCAAAAACATGACATCCTACCGACATGGGAATAGCAGTGTGCCCATACTGCCAACTCTTTGTGCGTTTGATCTGATATTATAATCATTGCGATACAGTCACATGACCTTTCCCTACATGCAGATTCATTTCATTTCCATCACTCAGTATGTTATACTCTGTCACTCAGTATGTTATAATTCACTCGTATTATACATAAAGTGTTCTTATATTTAACATACTGTAGATATCTATTTAGCTGCAACCAGCGTATACTTGAGTCTTACGCCCCGTGCTTCCTGAGACCCTGAGCAGGGTAAGCAATAGGCAGATGTATGGGGATGAAAGGGTGTTTGAACCTGGTGGGTGTGGGGGGGGGGGCGTTGGGAGTGTAATGACAAGCGTGCTTCACCTGTGGTTACTTATGTATGTTATAAAGCACTCGTCCTCCCTCTCTCCAGTGCTCGCTCTCTCCAGTGCTCGCTCTCTCCAGTGCTCCCTCTCTCCAGTCCTCTCTCTCTCCAGTGCTCCCTCTCTCCCCATATTCTTCATGTGTGTCCTGCCAAACCAGCTGCTACTCATCTCAGCATCACTCATTTTTCCTTCTTGCTTTTCCTGTGCTTTTATTTTCCCAATGTGTTAAAAACCCATCATAAAAACCCAGATATAGTTTCCATGACTTCTTTCCTGACTAAGAAACTTTGAGACTTCCCGGAAATACAGTATCCCAGAGATAGTGGTACATTAATGAGCGGTTAGTCGGTTCTGCTTCAACAGCCTGGTGGGTAAAATGGTTGCCTCACACCTCCTGTGTCAAGGGCTCAAATCCCACACAAACTCTGAATTCACTTCTCTAAATTGCATATAGTTTGTGTTTGTGTGCTCTGTATTGTCCTGGTACTTTGCCCGGGGTCTCCCCCTGTGTCTCTGGGCCCTCTGCTGTCAGCGATGTGACACCTTCCCGGCCTGCTCGCCCTCCTGCGACGTCTCTCCTGTATGCTCTGCTGCTGAACCACTGTCCGCCCTTTCGTCAGAAGCAGCACCTGCCTGCCACCCGCTGTCAGACTCAAATCTTAAAATTGGGACAGTATGAACTGGGACTTTACCAGCTTGTTCATTTGACTTCCTCTGCCAGCCCCTGGAGGATGGGATCCCCCTTTGAGTCTGGTTCCTTCCTTCTAGGGAGTTTTTCCTTGCCACTGTCGCCCCAGGCTTGCTCACTGGTGGCTTTGGGCGGGGATAATGTAAAGTGATTTGAGAAAATGTAATGTCGTGAAAATGCACTATACAAATAAAATTGAATTGAATTGGATAGCCTCCAGAATTGCAATTTCAACAACCGATTTCTCAAAATCAGTACTTGTTTCAATGCTAATTCCATACTGACGCAAGATCTTCTTAATTCACCCATGTGGAAAAGTAAAACACTGAAACAATGTTGCGATATCAACATTGATTTCATTTACAAAACTGAAACAAAACTGAACAGTGATTCAACCTTGAATAAATGTTGAACTGCCGGCTAGATCTACGCTGTCTTTATAACAATTCTCAGTGAAATTTAGGAGATACATAATGCCTAAATTTCTTTCAGATGTCATCCAGCATCATCTCCCATTTCCACAGTGTGTGACACCTTGGCTTAGAAACTGCCCAGACCAACGTCTGTTTAATATCAGCATTACGCATTGTGGAGCTCAGGAGACCCAGGCATCCCAGCAGAAGGAACAAAAGGAAACAAAGCTACAAACAGAACACACTCGTTAATTGTGAGCCTTACAAAGATTAAACACCAGTACCAGCCACACATAATGGGGAAATGCAGGGAGGTCTGTGGCCGGATAATAAGGCACACACGCGGTGGATAGCTATACAGTACACAGAGATACGCAAGGATCAGGCAAGGATCACACACAAACACAGGTAAGGGCACATGCGACAATCATGTACACAGCACAGCTACTACCATATCGCAGAGAAGGGCTATTTACAAATGGCGCAGAGCATGCTGGGAAATGCTGAAGGGCTGTCTCGCGGGCGCTACAATATTTAACAGGTGTAGGGATCTTCAAACTGTCATAGATAAGACCTACATATAAAAACAGCCACACTACCGTTTTAGCAGTAATGGGAACTGCAAACAGAACTATAGAATCATTTGTCTGATGCAGAAAAAGATAAACAAAAAAAAATATAGAGGAAGTAATGTAACTTTACATGGAATTGCAGGAATGGACTGAAAAAAGTTCACTGACAAACTTGCATGCATCTTAATAAAGTGTTTTGTTATAGAGCAAGAATATTTGCAGCACAGTTGCTATAGTGATGTCTGTGGTTGTGAGCACAATCAACTTCCCCCCAAGTCTGAGAGGAATAACAGACAGAAAGGTGTTTGGTCTCTGTGGTTGCATATAATCTTGATAGATACCATCACTGGCAGCTGACTACAAAACCTCAGTGCTCAGACTAAACTTATTTAGGACACTGTGAACCCATTTTCCCAGTGCTGTAAGTACCTAAAATAATATTTCAGCTTTTACAGTTACACCAGTAAAACCAAGGACATGTATGGGGGTTTACAATTGAAAACTATTATACCTCATGTAAAACCCCCAGTCATGCTAATTGCTAACCCTGGCAAAGAGTCTAGGAAATGTTGCATGCTCACTGTGTGCTCTGAATAGCTTCTTTACCAGGCACCTAGTGGACATCTGTCCACCTTCCATGTCCGTTTTCCATGTAGCTGCCCACTCCCACCATACTCCCGAGCTTTGCACTGCGTACTACAAACACAGCTGCAGAACTGGCAGCCAAATCCTACACCCCTTTCCTTCTGAAGATCTGCTATGGCTTAATTATCAGCCAACATGGTACATTCTAGTCTTTTTAGCTTCTTCCTGTCTGCTAACCGCAATTCGCTCAGAATCTTTACATTTTTCAGATTTCAAGTAGCGAGACTGAAATATTATGAAAAAAACCAAAAATGATTATTTTCTCATTCAAAAATGGTTTATTCTCATTCTCAAACATTCCATTTAATTATGGGTATGACAAACACATGAAAATATGGACAGTCAGTACTGTACAGTCTGCATCACCTGGAAAAAGCATCGAAGTACAAACAAATATAAGCTCATTCAGCAAAATTTGACTGTTGCAAGATCCTACAATCACTACACAAAGAAAACCATGAAAGCCATATTAAACACTTTGTGGAACACTGAGTTAATGCTATAAATTCATTACAATTCCAGAACTGTCCTATCTCCGAGGCCGCCATAGAAAGGGAAAATTGCAACTTCTTTGGCAATTCCTTTTCTGGTTAATATTTTATCGAAATTAAATTGGAACTAAAATCAAGTCTGTCAGAATATTTTGTCTGATGACAAATTAGCTATGCATGTTTTTGAAGGAAATTGAGTTTGAACATTAGAGTAAGTATGAAATCCACACAATAATCAAGGAGAAATAATTTTTTTTCTGTGTTTTGGTGTCAGAGTAGTAACCGTTTTTCCTTTGTAGGACAGTGGGGCGGCATAGTTAATAGTTTCTGCCAAATATATTTACAAACTATATACATTATGTATGTACAAAATATTTTACACATTCTTTTGTCAAAAAGTAGATATTTCAGCTGGTCTCAGAGTATGGGCGTCGCCACCATTAAATCTGAGGGGGACATGTCCCCCTCACATTTCATAATTATTCCTTTGAA
>JAODJU010000043.1:17973284-17996976 GCA_026776725.1 Gnathonemus echidnorhynchus | reverse complement strand
CGGGCGGGAGGGGCGGGGGGGGAGGGGGGGGGAGGGTTGCTGACCTGCCACAGAAAGGATGGACCAACACACTCAAGTTGCGAGATTTAGTTTATGGTTCTTACACTGGAATTACAGCAAATCTTTAGAGCTTGGAATGATCATGAAGGTGATTAAGAAAAGCAGTTTTGTCCCATCTGAAAGGCTTTGATGGCCACAAGTAATTTACCAAAAGGATCCATGCATTTTGCAAGCTCTACAACTCCACAGCCCATTATACAATTTAAGCCAGTCAGATCTTTAATGTTCAGTCAAGTCACCACCATAAGAGCTGCATTCAGTGCCACCTTTAAGCAGGGAAAGCTAGTTGAACCAGCAATAGCATTCCTGTTCTGCTCCAGTCTGCATCAAGTTCCTTCGATGCTACTTCTGGTCAACTCCATCGGGAGAGACATTTGATTTAAGACACAGATGCTTTTACAGTTGTGATGGAAGCCAAAGTAGTTGAAACTGATCGATTCTGGGCAATCCGCTGCTTTTCAGAATCCCAGCAGGCTTGTTGGTTTAACAGATTTGTAGATAACCCACCTAGGGAGGGGAGAATAGCTACAGGGCCCACAGTTGTGGCCTTACGCCACTCTGAAAGCAGAGAAATGCTTCAAGACCACTCTACCTCTTCAGAAGGACCCAGGTCATTTCAACTTACCAGCCATGTTGCTTTTTGCAGTTTGCCTCTTCCACAAACCACCATTAGACATAGGGGTCTTGGGCTGGTCATAGGAATCACCCTGGGATTCCATGTATAGCCAACAGCTGTTGCACACCCCATCATTTCCATCTGCAGACTTCCAGCTTGGAAACAGTACCACAGACTGGAAGCCTTAATATGCAAGATCCATTACGTTTAAGGCTCCGCACACTGGGAGCTTACCTGTCTTCAATGAAGGAACATGCCTTATTGGTCAAGTCCATATTTGTTACAGGGACAGCCTTCAAGTGACATGTAATATACAGCTGTAGGGAGGGAGGGAAAAAAAAAAAAAAGTCAGTGCTCGAGAAATAAAAGTAAAATAATTTGGAAGGAAAAAGCTTTACCGAAGGGCTAGCTTGCTGGCTGAACCTGAAAGCTTCCAGCTGGAATCGAAGCTTGTGGTCCTCTGATCGGGGCTGGAAGAGGGAGCAGGAACCTGTCCTCTTGGCATCAGTCAGACACCTAAGTGGATTCGCAGATGCAGAGTGCAAAAACAGGACCATGCATGACCAGGGGGGTTTACGCTAGGCTTTAAATACATTGCATTTAAATACAAGTGCATTATGCCTGTAAATACCATAGTATGCAAGGTATGGTAATTGTGGCATTAGACTTCACTGAAAGGTAGGGACTTCCTTTTAACATTGAGGGGGTTCACACACACACCTGACACCAACCAAGACAGATGTGAGCCTGTTACACATTTCAGTTGAGGAAATGCGTTTAAAAAAATGCACATGATTTTCAGATTGAATGTGCCCCATGTGCGATCCTCACCCATAGTTCTCAATGAATGAATACTGGGGATGAGTGGTCCAGTCAGGGACCAAGGTGGCTACGCAGTAGTCCACAAACACACGAAGGGACATGAGGCTGACCAGAACAGAGGCCTCGAAGTACATCATTTCCCCAGGGAAATAAATAGAAGAGGACCTTTGAGCAAGCCAGTCACCTAGAAAGGATGGTTAAATTTAGTTACAAAGCAAAGGTTCTGCCAAAGCACCACCCTGTATCAGGGGTTGAACAAAGGAGTCCTAAAGAGTGCCCTACTAGACATGAGCATCAAGGAGAAGTCAAGGATCTCTTCAGCAGAGCTGGTACCAATGAAGGGGACCCACGTTGGCTGCAGATTGTTGCTTATGTTGTACCTCCTGTTATGATCCAGCACAGAGGACTGTCAGAGCCAATAAGTTGTAGACCACAAACTACTGCAGAAAACCACTCACCTTCCATAGTGGCACTCAATAGGAACAACTACTCCTTCCAGTCGAATAACACCATCAAAAGGCACAGGGGAATATATAAGGTTGTTGGTGTAAATCAAGGCATGTGGCGTGAACTGAAATAGGAGCAGAATTAGAGCTAAAAAGGACATTCAAAACGGCACATCAACAGAATAAGTGTTTGTATAATGAGTTCCGCTTCAGCTCTTGTAGGTACTTACCCACAGCTTTGTGCCACATTCCTTCAATTCAGCATGAATTGTGAATTCTGACTCCCCAGAAGCTATAGCAAAGCAAGAGCTTGGCGAAAGAGCATCCAATCCTAGCCGCAGATCGGAGCCATTGATGAGGGTGCCCGTGGAATACAAGTCTGCGTTAACGATCACTTCTATTGTTGCTGCATGGCACTTCACAGTTACAGGGTTTTGTCTGGGAACAGAGTCAGCAAAGCCAACACCCTTCTGGAGCACTTGTTGGGGAAGCGATATGGAATAAAGCTTTTCAGCACCCATATCGGGACCATTTGGCTTCTGAGGGGCAACTATTGTATACATATCACTGATAACAGCAGCTGGTCCAACTAATGGTGGGGGAGAAGGATAGAGCTCACCAACAGCGATACCCGGGTTGGTTTGAGGAGGATGGATTAGGGCAGTTTCAGGCAGTGTTAGCTGGCCTGTCGGATTCAGAAGCTGCTTACGAATTGTAGGGAAACCATCATATGTCAATACAGCGGGAAAAGAGTCTACTAGTATGGAACAATAGAACAAACTAATGAGCACCGTTACCAATCTTTCAGTAAACCCCATTCTGGTATGTAGTATTCAGCAACACTACTGGGAAAGATCTCACCGAAGAGCAGCAACATTACTCAATTAAATCAAACTGTCTGTTTATATATACGAGATTTGGCGCGCATCTATTAAATGAAGGTATAACAACAGACTTAAATTTAGGTCCCGATTAATCTCGTCTAATAGGTAATTCAGCGCAGCTTGCGCATTAAGGTTTCCCGTATCTTTTCCACTCGGTGTAGGAGATAGGAGACCTGCCCTTTAACACACGCCATCATTTTCATAGACTGAACCACAGCGCTCGGTTTCATTCCCGTAGAAATGGGTTTTCAATTAGGTGTCCACGGAAACAAAACGTCAAAACCATATGGACAAAACGTCGATATTAGTATCCGGTTTATGAAATGCTAAAAATATAATGACCCACCTCCCAGTTGTTAGAAACGAAAAACATCCAAGGGTTAGCCACAAATCCCCCAGCTCCGTCTTTCGTGGTTTCTTATGAGATCATGTGGCAGGAGCTCCGCGGTTTGAAAAAGATTCTGTTTTGGTGACTGATAAATAGATCGTGTGTCTTGTTTGATTTAATCCCCCATTGTAAATGAATAAAATGTTGTGTTTTTTATTCTTCTTTTTAAATCAAAGCCTCTATTAAAGTTTCTAGTCTTTTAATATGCGGCTGTCAGTAGGAGAGGGAAGTGTCTGTAAAGGAGGGAAAGTTATAGGACGATTCCAAGAGACCTGAAAAATTTGGAATATACAGCAAGTGGGTTGTTATCTTCCGGCGCGGTGGCGCCGTGGTTACCGGGTTGCCAACTCTCATAGTCAGGAAGCATTTGTAAATTACTTTGCACAATTTACAAAGTCTACTTTATCAGTACAAATCCCTCATTTACATTGCAAACAAATTATTTTTACTTGTTGTAAAGTCAACAGCCACCATTTTAACAAAAAAATAATAAAAAATTAAAGGCTAAATATTGCGTGTGAAAATGTAAGGAAAACCGACATCTGTTGCACGTATGTCGATCATAACAATTGTATTGTTCACAAAATTACCTGATAAATTTTATGTAAATAAAAATATTTTTATATGAAATTATCAAAGTAAGTTAAAAACGATCCATTTAACTACATAGAAAACAGAAAAAAGACGGAAAAGTGTATTTTTCGTTGTCACCGCAGAACTTGAGAATTTTCAGAATGGCTCAATAGTAACTCAGATTATGACCAAAGCAGCCACTGAAGTACTTTAAAAAGTAAACAATTTCACTTACACAACTAGATAATGTCAGTTTCCTCTGTATCTACAGGACCATCCATTGTTATATTTTGGAATGCATCACCACATCCACATAGGTCTGTACATGGTAGTGGATATTTTCGGCAGCCACATGACTTTTTTGTACAATATGTGTTACAGTTGCATTTCCTAAGCTCAAATAGACCTTCTGGAGCTGGTGCCTTAAGGCAGAAGACTGGCTTGAGTTTGTCTTCAACTGATTCCCAGCAGTAGCTTGTGGGTGGTGGAAGTTGAGGACAGGGTTTCTGTGAGGACTTCCAGACTAGTGCCATGTAGTATGCTCTTGATGTGTGTGGCATTAATGACCCCAGAGTTGGGGGTAGGTGTGCACCTTCTTTTCCTTTTTGAGCAAATAGTGTCCATAGTAATTTTCAAATAGGACATGCACTGGCATCACTTGTTTTGTAGAGCAAACACACGTAGCGTTCCATTTGGTTATGCATCCACTCTGTTATTTCACGTGTGAGTCCGAAGTTGGCATATGCATCCAGAATGTCATTATCTGCTTCCATGAAAGCCTGGAAATGGCTCAACACGCCTTTGCTTGCAAATGTACCAGTGTTGTTTGTTCCTTTAAAGGTGTACCACCCTATCAATGCATCAGCATGCTTCTTACATAATTTTATGTAGTTCTCTTGAATGGAGATTCTTTCACTCTTTTTTTTAATGAAAGCAGTTGACTTGGGAAGCTGAAGGAAGTTACCAAGTAACAGCACAAAGACATCAGTATCTACAGAGTAGACATCAAGGATGGATTCTGGGTTCTTATGCATCACATCACATACATTCAGGAGTACAAGCTGGTCTCCTTCTTTAAGGTTGTGGTAACCATCTCTGGCATACTGGTGACTTCTGACAGAGGGCAGTTGGCTTCCATCATTGGTTGATGCATGACAAGAAGTCTTTGGGACTTGCCCTGGTAATGTTTAAGAAGCTGTTCAGAAAGGTATTTGGTCAGCTCTGTCTTGGTATTGATATGAGAGAGGAATGACTTCAAATTCTTGATTTGAGTGTCATCATTAACATGGTAGTGAACTTGTGTTGTACCCTTTGTCCGCCTGTCTCTTGTAGCTTATTTCAGAGAACAAGTCATGTACTGGTCAAAAACAATCTGAACTTCTTGATAAGATTTACTTATTGCTGCTACAATGTCAACAAACTTCTTGGCAAACTGCATCACACTGGACATGTTTGGGGTTTTAGGCAATGCACATTGCATCAATGATAAGCACTAATGGTCCTTCAACATCTGAACTATGCAATGGCAGCCTGGAAATGGACTAATTAATTACTGTATTGACTCCCAAAAACAGGACCCCCCTGACCCCTCCCCCCAAGAAACATTATATCTGACCACAGTTTTCTGACAGATACATTAGAAATGTAATTTGCATTGTGAATTTCATCAAATGTCCAGAAATACCAATTTCCCATATGTCGTTTCAGGGCTTTTTTTTATGCACAAAGGCCTACAAACATTACAACCTAATTTATCAAAAAATAAGTGAAGGGTAACACTAAGACGTTTGGTACAGTGGCAATTCTAGCAATTTAGAAGATAAGGGACTAAGTCAAGTTTACTTGGGGCTTGATTTTTTTTTTAAAGCGAGATTGGCATCGGGGCTAAAATACTTGGGGCTACAGCCTCGAGTGATCAGGCCTAACGACGCCCATGGTTCAGTAGTTTAATATCGATGTCTAATGACAGCCCGGTGTTTAAGTTAAAGGATGCTAGGATAAGGCGAATTTTATCAGAATATTTTTTTATGTATTTAAATGCATTTAATTTAAATGTTGTAATTTTCCTAAAGAGATTTTTGTACTTAGAAGTAAAGACATGTACTTTCGATCTGCACTGGATGGAGGGATGGCCAAAAACCATTAGGTGTCACTATTTCCCTATCCTGGATCCTGTGCTAAGGGGACATGGGCTTGTACTTCATCCAATCAAAATTAAAAACGGTATGATGGCACGTCCCTGTGACCATGTTCTCTGATAGGCTGTTGAAAAATAAAAAAATAAATCATTGGTTTATATTTTATATTTTGCATTTAATTACATAATTTGTCCAATTAAGCCCTACCCATTGCTGATGCAGCCTTATAGAATATACGCATGCAATCTCTTTCAACAAACACTGGCAGTAGAACAGGTTGTACTGATGAACTCTGTGACTTTGCACTGGCATCAGTGGATACTCTTATTGCATCTTGGCTATGTCAGTAGCCATATGTATTTCAGCTGATCCTTCCACATTTCAGTTCTACACATTGTGAATTGTCACTTCATATTATTTGTAATTGCATCAGCTTCGGAAGTCCCTAATATAATCTCGTGTGTAACACAGTGACAATAAAAGCTTTGAATCTTGAATTAGAATAGCAAATAGCTGAGATTTCTTCCAATGTGGACTGGGCTACTTAAGCATTTTAAGGGAGTTTAACCAGATGTACAAGGGGTAATTGTAATTGTCAAATATGATCAGTCACATTATGTCTGGCACCCGAAGTTGTGTGTGTGCTCTGTGTTTTTCCTGTTAGCAGTAGGCATTTCACCAGCAATGGAAATTAAGTTTTGTCCTTCCAAAGATAACTTATACGTTTCACTTACATTGGTGCGATGGCATGATTCACTTGTATGAAACTGACTTTTAATAAGTTGTTTTTTGTCCTTTGATGTTCTAATGTAGGACTGGCAGGTGTATTGCACCATGGTTTGTTTGATGTCAAGAAAATGGGTATGAATGGTGCAAGTGCCTGGTGATGGGTTGAGATCCTGCCCTGGGTTATTCCCTGCTTTGTACCCATTGCTTCTGGGATAGACTCCAGACCCCTGCAACCCAGCATTGGACAAGTGGATATAGAAAATGAATGGATAACCTTTATTGGTCCCAGGGATAAATTCTTGTACATACTGCAGCAAGAAATGTAGAACAAAGACAGACATACATTACTGGAAAATAGATGCAAAGGTGCAAAGACATACACATAGTGCAAAAGTACACAAACAGTATCCTGATTATGGAATATTCAGTTTTTCATGACTCTGTTTGCTGTGTTTAATCTAAAACTATCTGAATTTGAAAATGCTTAGCAATGTATGAAATAAAACATAAGGACTATCAATAATGAAAAATGCATCAGATGTTTCTAAATATTACATATTGCTTTGACAACAGTTTTGCAAACACAATTAATTAATTAAAAAGTTTCCAGAGGAAATTAACTGCTGCTGTTCCCATAGGGGGTGGCATGGTGGTGCAGTGGTTAGCACTGCTGCCTTACAGCAAGAGGGTCCTGGATTTGATCCCAGGGTTGGGTGTAGGGCCTTTCTGTGTGGAGTTCACATACTATCCCCATGTTCATGTGGATTTCGGCTGGGGGCTCTGGTTTCCTCCCACAGTCCAAAGGCATGCAGGGCAGGTTGATTGGTGAGTCTAAATATCTAAATTGTGTGTGTGTGTGTATGTGTTGGTAACTGCACCCCTTGTTCCCAGGATAGGCTCCCTGACCCCAGTTGGGATTAAGTGGTGATGGATGGATGTTCCTGTAGGTACTGGCTAGGTCACTTTGTTCTAACTCTTCTGTGCAGCTCATCCCATGCAGCCTCTGAGAGACTGAGGTGTGGAGAGTGAGCAGAAGGGAGGTAATTGGTCTGAATTATCCTTCCTTTTCTTTCATCATCAGATAGTTCTTGAACAATTTTGAGGCATTCTGGATTTTTGTCATTCTGAATAGCGAAGGACTGTGAAATCAGACATAATCCTCAAGGAATGGCATATCCCGAAACATGCTAAGCATTAGGGATGTATGCTAAGAGAGAAGCATGCTAAAAGAGATATGCTATAGAATTGAGTATGCTAAGATAGAACCATGCTAAGAGAGTATTAAGCATGCTAAGAGCGAAGTATGCTAAGAGAGCCATACTTGTTGAGTGTAAAGATTCAGTAAAGATCAACAACCTGTCAGAAAAGCAACTCCTCAGCTTTGACGCTGAATCTGTATCTTACAAATATATAGCTAGTGTAATGGAAGCTAAAACCCTGGGTTCCTTTAAATCAGAGCTAGATAAGATTTTAAGAACTCTGAGCTATTAGTTAAGTTCTCCCCAAACGAGCTTGATGGGCCGAATGGCCCTCTCTCGTTTGTAAATTTCTTATGTTCTTATAGCGTTTCCAAATATTTCACTTCTAACTGAATAGTCTTTGGGTTGCATCATGAACTTGGAACAGCAAACAGAAACCTCCCCAGGAAGCATGTATATATGGTGAGGTGGAGTGAGTAGTCACATGATTCATCTTTAGTCCAAGAAATTTAGCAACTGATTATCCATTCAGAGTTGTAGCTTTCGCAACTTTTTCATTTTCAAATGGAAGAGAAGTGTTTACCTGAAAAAGAAAGAGATTATTTGCATGTTTATATGTTTACTGGAAGAAATAAGTAAAGTAGCTAGGAAGTCATCTGGCTCGACTATAACCAGCATTCTCAACTCATAATGCTGAAGATTAGTCTGACTACATTTCTGTTTCAGCCTTTAGCATGACATTGCACTTACAGTTACAGAATCAATAGGCATTATTACAATGCTCTTTTTTCTTTTTTATCAGACATCTAATTTTTTAGGTTTTATTCACCTGACATGTTTCGACGTTCACTGGCGTCTTCCTCAGAGTGTTACCGGATGTTATTGGTAACTCATTAGTTATCAGCTGATGTTCACGAAAAAAAAGCATTGTCATAATTACTTTGAGACATAATGAATATAATTGAAAGAATAGGCATTATTGCTGACGTTATTTATATGGTTTCAAATCCATGAAGTGCTTGGCAGGCTCATAGGATGTAGGAAAACCACTGTGAGTTGATGATGTGTTTAAGTAAAATATTTGAAATGGGCAATGAAATTGGTCATAAAGTATCTACAGTATAGGCACACGGGGGGGCTTGGGTGGGCTTGGGGTGACTGCGCACCTGAGCCTTTTGCCCACATGATTGATGGTGCACCCCTTTTGAGGTTCAAAATCCCCTTTTTGATAACCATTGATCATGTCAATCAACTGTGGGGTGCCACCCCCACCTGGTCGGTACCCTATGCCACAACCCCCCCCCCCCCAATGGCACTGCTACAGAATTTCTATGTATGCAGATACATGCAGTTATGTTTCATGGTGACAAATTTACAGTAGCCAGAAATACAAGATGAGATTCGAACCATGATCTCAAATGCTGACCCAAGCATGTACAGTAGCTACAGCACTAGGCATAGCAACCATTTTGTGAAGAAAAAAGGACTCCTTTTCACAATAACTTAAAACCACGGTTCTTTCAGTTTGGCATTTTCTTCCTCGCAGATCAGTTCAATGAAATTCATTTTTGTAGAGTGCACATTTTCACAAACTAGCCATCCAAGGCACTTAACATGGGTGTGCAGTAATACTGTACTATATCATGTATACAGAATAAAACAATGAGACAGGGAAAAGGGAAGACAGAAAGGAAGAATGAAAAAAGAGAGCCAGATGCCAGCGGAGAAGCAGAACTGAAAACTTGCATGTAGAGGGAAAAAAAACCTCTGGGGGTCCAAGGTCAACTGGCTTGCTTGTTAAAAGCAAAGTGTAAGCTGTGATTAAGGTCAAAGCTAAAATCCATCCAATTTGGCCTGTGCAGGGTGGCAGATTGAAAGCTGCACCAGGACTGCAGTTCAGATGGGGCCCATCCCAGGCACCATCTGGACATGTGGGAAAGGAAGGCAGAGAGCATGGGTGGTCAGAACATAGACACATTAATGGACGAACACAGTAGATCAAAATGTACAGCAGCACCAGCAGCCATAGTTACAATATGTTATATGTTAAGGTATGGGGAAGTTACACTGATGTAATAGGTCATCAGTTGAGAACTAAAAACTGAGACTGATTCGGCATCCCGAATATTAGTTGGAAACGTTTTCTCAATCTAGGGGCCTCTATCAGAAGGCTTTACCGCCAACTGTTAGGTTATTTATTTGTAGAATGACAATGGAGCCTGTCTTCTGTGATCTGAGTGTATGATGTGGCTTACAAACATGAATCAGTTTCGTTAAGCAGGCAGGGGCTAGACCTTTGAGTGCCTTATATGTAAGTAGGAGAACTATGAAGTCAGTCCAGAACCTAACACAGAGCCAGTGTAGGGAACTAAGAGCAGGGGTTATGTGTTTAAACTTCCTGCTCATAGTAACAAATTGAGCTGCTGCATTTTGAATATGCTGCAAGGTCTTTAATGTGCAGCACCATAGATAAACGCTGTGGCCTTATGCTTTCAGGGTTAAAAGTGCCCTTTCTCTGCTACTAGTAAATGTTGTAAATAATGCATTTGTTCACTTTGGTTAAGGCATCACACATGGGAAGAGGGACCAGGTCACAAATGTTTTTTGTGGCTTAAGTATGAATGGTCTGCAGCTCTTGAAATTACACTGAGGAAATAGATCTTCCTGTGCTCATTCCTGCTTCCTGGTTATTAAGGGTTTTCTTTCAAGGTTTTCACAGTTCACAAAGCCCTTTCTCTCCCCATGTCATTTAACAACACTGGCAGTACCTAAGACAAATTATATTATCCTACATGTAAATCATATCTAGAAAGTATGAGTATGATCCTGGACAGAAATGACTCTGCATTTTATTCAGTCTGCAAAATTACCTATATGAGTCAGCCAGAGAAACACAGGGATTATTTAACCTCGCAGCCATTTCGAATAAATAACTAAAAACAGTAGACAATAGTAAACATGCTCCACAATTTTCCCTTAAGATATCAGGAATGTTTGAGAAACCCCATATGCACATTCACAGTCACAGGAAACTCAACACAGTGGTTTGGAATCATTAAAGTACAGTGGTACCTCAGTATATGTCCTTAATCCGTTCCAGATCCTTGGACTTATATACCAAACAGGACGTATACCAAATGATTTTTTCCCATAAGAAATAAAGGGAAAATGATTAATCTTTGTTATTGGCATATTATACATTGATGGGTTGTATAAAATAATTTGAACACTGCTTAATACTAAAATACATAAATACAATAGCAATTAGGTTAAATAAATGAAAAGAGAGTTATAGCGCAGGTTGTTCACTGAATGGTAGCAATTAGCGTACTGACACTCGTGGGCAGTTGTGACTTTATCTCAAGAGAGGTAAACAAGTGTAGCATGTGGTGTCGTGACTCATTTTGACCCATACAAGTTCTAGCACGTGAGTCGTATTCCAAACAAAGGTCATATACCAAAATTTTTCACGTCCAAACAGGACGTATACCAAGTTTTACTTATTCCAAAGTGGACATAAACCACTGTATTTTCCTTGATTATGATTCTCACTTCTCACAAACCTCTGGAATGAGTGGGATTACTTTAGCACAAATTTTTCTCATTTGATAATTGCAGCAAATTTAAAATATATTTGACTATTAAATTTAAAATTTTATCAGAGGTGTCTTCAAAATGTTGCCCTTGTCACATCCTGACTGCCATGTCCATGTGACCGTCTTGTCTCCTCCCTGGTGTGACCCTAACAAACCACACCTACTTCTTACTTGTTTGTCTTACCTCTTGTTCCTAACCCTTGTGTTAATTACTCCCACCTGCTTTTCATTAGCTCCCTTGTTAGTCTCATATATACATGCTTCCCAGTCCTGTGTTCCCCAGTTCAGTCACTGATGTTCTTCTTATCGCCTGTGCCCTTCATTCCAGTCTCCCCATTTTGATCCCTCACAATCCCGTTTCTACTCTTTGTTCAGTCAGTTCAATAGAACCCCTTTCTGTCTCACCAACATGCCTGCCCACGAGTCCTTCGGCCTTTGAGTCACAACAGAAAGACTGGACTCTGCAAATTGCCCACTGGCTATCCCTGGGAGCCTCTTGTGCTAGGCATCTTGGCATGCATGCTTTCCCCTGCACCCAGATACGTACCTACCTCAGCCTGAGCCTCTAGTCAGTACACATCAATGGTTCAATAACAACCCACTAATGGACCCGCTCATTGGAGGAGCCCAATGAACCAGACGATATCAATGGGCCTCCTGGCATGCGGACTGGCCCGCCAGTGCTGACCCTGTACTGGTTATGGCATTGGGAAAGGGGACCAGAGGTCTGGGGGCCAATCCTGTTGTGGAGGGCAGAGTCTCATGGACCCTTGACCTGAACAAGTTCCCAGATGAGGTCTTACTTTGAATTAGAGGAAGTGATGTCAGAGTTGATCCTGCCTGAGACTTCTGGTCCAGCCAAGGCTGCTGCTGTCTTGCCACATGCTGCTTCTCCAAAGTCCACCACTTCCTCATGAGGTGAGGCTGCCCTGCTCGGCAATTCCTTACAGCTCACCTCGGCTCCACCCAATGGCTCTCCACAACTCACCGCAGGTTCACCTACTGGCTCCCCACAGCTCGCTGCAGATGGAAAGAAGTGGAGAAAGCTAGTTGCACTCGTGGCTGTCACCACCCCTGACCTGGTGCCTCCTGGCCCAGGAAGAGCCACATCGCCGACACCTAGCCGTGCTGCCTGAACCTGACCCAGGTCCCCCAGTGTCACCCTGCTTGCCTCCAGGTGCCCCGGTTTTGCCCTGCTTACCTCCAGGTGTCCCGGCCTCACCCTGCTCGTCCTGTCTCCTGATATTCCACTGGCTCCAGTTCCGTCTCATTTCCTGATGTCCTCCAGTGCCCATCTTGTCTCCTGATGTCCCACTGGTGCCCGCTTTGTCTCCAAATGTCCTGTCAGTACCCGCCTCATCTCCAGATTTCCCAGCAGCAATGGCCTTGTCTCCTGGCTTTTCACTGGTGGTCTCCTTATCCCCTACCAGCCACCATCAGCCTGTTGCCCCACTCCCTGGCTGCCGCCTGCCCAGAGGGGATAGATCCAGAGGATACCATACTGGAAGATTTAGAGTGGGATCCTCTGGGCCTGGTCCTGAGTCCTACTCTGCCAGAGACTTGGGCCACTATGGTCCCAGGTTCCAGAGTGGCCACCAGTATCAGCTGGGCCCCAAGGGAGGGGCTGGCCTAGTCTCCATTTCCCGGAAGGATGTTGCCTGCCCAGGCAACCCTCCTGCTAAGGCCCAGAGGGGAGAACCCACGGTGCCCTCCATTCCTGCTGACCCCTCAGCACCCTCCTACTCTGGTCCCACTGTTCCCTTGGTGCCCTCTGGCCCAGCTGTCCCCTCGGCACCACCCACCAACCACTGGCCCTCCAAGACCCTTTGGTCCTGCGGTCTGGACGGGTCCTGCCCCACTGGGGAACAGGCCCAGGAGGACCCACAACCCACGTTCACTGCCCAGTTCTCCAAGGTCTGGGAGACTTCCCAGATGTTCCCTGTTTGTCATGCCACAATCCCTGTCCCATTGCCCAGTCCTGCCTTTCTTTTGTTCTGGCTTGTGTCCCCTGTGGCCCTCTCCCGTGTTTCTGTCCTTGTCTCTGTTGTTCCTCCACCTGTCTGCCCTGTCTAGGTGTATGTTTTGCTGGATGTCCTTTTTGCTGTCCCTAGTTTTGTCTGGATATGTTCTATACCCTAAATCCTGTGTCCTGTGTTTTGTCCCGTGTCCTAGGTTAGTATTCATCTGGTGATCCTGGTGTAGTGTATTCTGTCATTTCCTGTCCTGTCAGGGAGCCCTAACCCTCTGGTCTTTTGGGATGTCAATCCCATGTGCCCTGTGAGTCCTGCCATGCCCTGTCTTGTCCAATGTCCTGATTATCCACAGCTCCTTGTGTCCACCCTGTCATTTGGTCCCCATAGGGCATGCTTCTGGGGGGGGTGGTTCTGTCACATCCTGCCCGCCATGTCTACCCAACACTCCTATCTTCTCCCTGGCATGATCCTAACAATCCATGCCTGTTGCTCATTTATCTTACCTCTCATCCCTAACCCTTGGGTTAATCACTCTCCCAGCTGCCTCTCATTCTTAGTCTTGTATATATGTGTTTCCCAGTCCTGTGTTCCACAGTCCAGTCATTGACGTTGTACCTTCTTGTTTCCTGTATCCTTCATTCCAGTCCCCCTCGCTATCCCGCTTGTTTCCAGTCTTTGATCAATTAGTTTAATAAAACCCCTTTCTGTTTCACCAACACGCCTACCCTCAAGTCCTTTAACCTTCGAATCATGGCAGTCCTCATATTAATTATTAAAGGTAACCCTTCCATCTTGCTCTAGCAAATAGTTACCAAGACAATACGGCAAAATAAGAACATGTTACATTACTGATGTAAATCCAGCACACAATGTTTAAACATTTATTTTTATTATGCTTTTATAAGAAAAAATTACAAATAAATAAGATTAAATGTATAAATAGATGATATAAGAAATATTTCTACAACAAGGCTTCACTTTCCAAAATACCACTGATTGCTCAATATGCATAAATTCATAAATAATGATAAAGATGCACAAATAAATAAAAGAATTATAAATATATACGTGTTGTATATGTATGTGTAGAGGCATTTCCAACATCAACTCTTGGCATTTTCATTGACTGCATTGAACTGAACATATGGTACGTACAGTAAGGCTTGTGTTATGATGATGCTGTAGATTGATGTTCATTGTAAAGATTTTTTCTTAATCAAATAGCTTATCCATGTGTAGACATTGGATAGTAGTAAGTGTGATTAGGATGATGAAGACTTATTTCTTGCTGGTATCAGCTGATATGTAGCTCAGGATTCTACTGATGGTAATTGCACGGACTTGGAAACCCTTCAGTATTTTGCACATCTGCAATCTCTCGTCAAAGGTGTGATCTCTGAAATCGGAATTCTGCAGAACATAAATATTACCAGTAGTTAAATGTAAAGTTTTTATTATTTTTATTTATTTATGCGTTTTAGCTATATTGTGATTAAGAAAACGCATGATGTTTGAATCTGTGGCCTGTACTACGAAGCGGGGTTACTGGCTTATCGGGGTAACTTGTCGGATTTAAGGTATCACAGTTTAAATGGACTTCATACTCGTTCACTTACATTTTGCCCAGACTACCTTAAATCCGACAAGTTACCCCGATAAGCCAATGGTCCCGCTTTGTAGTACAGGTCCCTGCTGATTTAAAAAAATCCCTTACCTTTAAAGTTGAAGGGTTTGTAGGTGAAGCTGAGAAGCAATGCTATTCAAGACAAAACGATAGAGACTTATGGCTCATTTTTATCAGCAACAGACAGCAGTACATACATATATGTTAATAAGTTAATTGATACTTAAACATAGCCCACACTTTAAAAATATGTTATTTTTCGCGATACTGTGAGAATATGTGGTAAGGGACATTCTTCATACCTCCGTGAGATCACTGATTGCCCGCACCACAGTGGAGTCCAGGGTGGGGTCCGCGTACGTCTGAAGCAATTCTTTGTAGTGCTGGAGATCCGCAAAGACGTTCCGCAAACATTCTTTCTGCAAAAAAAGCATAATCAAGCATAATTAACCTTGGTATCGTGTTAGGGTCGACACCAACCCAATTGTACTGTAAGTTTAAAATGCATAAAAGCACCGCATAAATTTGTTTACTGCATCAAGGCTTTTTGACTTTGTCAGGAACCTCTATTTAAACAAAATAATAATAAAAATCACTAACTTATAAATGCTCTGGTCAAGATTATAACAGCTCTGGTGTTTGGGTCGGCACCGACCGGATTGTAAGTTTAAAATGCATAAAAGCACCACATAAATTTGTGTACTGCATCACAAACCTCTATTTAAACTAAATAAATAAATAAATAAAAATCACTAGGTAAGGCATGCCCAGACATGATAAGACCAATTCAGTTAATTTATATAATTCTCTAGAGGTTTATTTTCCCATTATTTTTTATTGAAAACGAGAGGCATGCTGTCAAAAGAAAGGTCCAGAAAGCCACACCAAAAATATTAAAACCAATCTTTTCATGGATAAGGAAGCTTAACAAGGTAATCAAGCGGTAAGAAACAAATTGGATGATAAATTATTGTTTTGAGGGTATTTTGTGGCTGATTTAAGACACCGACCCGTCTAACATGAGATAAGAAAACCGCGCTTTATTACCCTACATTTTCTGGGTCATGCAAACGCAGAATCATAATCAAACTGACGGGGTCAAGTACCTGATCAAGGTTGCTGTTCTGAAATCCAGCGCATCCAGTCCCCATCTGTGGTATTGATTAAGAGTGGACATGTAGTATATTAATAAGATAACTAAATATTATAGGCCAGTAGTAATGCCGCGTAGTTATGCACGTAGGCTATAGACATTATATATGCATTATATTTGTGTAGTTGTTCGTTCATTCATTCATTCATTCATTCCTTCAAACATTCATACATACCTGCACTTCGGAAGGCAGACAGGCCGATACGGTTGAATTTGTTGTGTTCATTTTTATACGTTGCTCTGAGCAGTTTATTCCTTTGAACACACTGTCCTGTGCATAGCAAACATTGCCTCATTAAACCACCGAAAGCTCTGTTCAGTTTTTAAATTATTTTAGATTTTAATATGTACAGGGAATATTTTTTCTTAATTTCCCTCAGTGAACCCGAACGGTAATAATCACAACAATGACAATAATAATGGTTCTGTCACTATGACTGGGAATTACTTACAAGTGCCATAGCCTCCGTGACATTCCACAGCAATGCTCTGGAAAATGTTGCACAATCCCCGTTGTTCCCTAGACTCAGTTTGTCGAGCGCTCCCAGCGGGCTGGTCATAGCTGGCTGAGAGCAGAGCTGGACGAGCAGCAGCCAGGGGATGAACGCTAGTAGTACGGCGAAAACAAACGGGCAACAATAAACAAATAAGATCTCGTTTTCTTTGCAGGTAATAAATTAAGGCTAACAACATGTGATTCAATCTACGAGAATATTTAATATGTCATTCAACAGTATAATATCTTCTTTTAAAATATCCTTAAAAACCCTATATTATTTCATATGCACACACAAATAAGGTGCACTTATTATTTAGCTGTATATTTCACTTGCATTTGCTAGTACAACAAGGCGGAGGAAATGTATCTCCTAAAATAGTAATGTAAAGTTAAAAACACTTACAAAATTTGATGTTTGGCAGCATTTTGTATCTCCGTGGCTCTGAAATTCGTTTTTGCCTTTTCGGCTCATTTCTGTTTATATATATTGTTTGACAGCGTAGGGATTTCCCTTCAACAGCAAAATAATAGAAAAAAACAATACACACCATCTAAGAATTTGTCCCCTGCGTGTAATTTCCTGTTTTGCCGATACTATTAGAAATAATACGTAGAAACTGGAATTAACGCTGGAGACCGTTTCGATTTTACGGTGTTGGGAGCAGAATCAGTCGTCTGGAACTCTAAAGCGATATTAATTCTTTGAAAGAAGTAACAAAGTCAGAAATGACGTTAATAACTTTAATCAGTAGGCCTATTGGAGAGGAACTTCATGACAGATTTTAATGAGAACTATGATGACATGTGATTGGGGAAATGTCATCAGGTGAGTGTTTAGCGGTTCAAAAAATTAGCGGGTCTTGATTTTGAATGAATGACAGACAGCTTGAGGAAGCTGTAAGGGTAGAGACCTTGTTCAGAAAGGGAGAGATACAACAGAGTTGTTTCGTAAGGCAGGGACGTTGTTGGACCGCTTAAAAAAGGTGGTGGCAGCTTGAATAAGGAAATTGCTGTTACATTACACTGGTGGCAGCGGTGGGAGCTATTCCACAGGAGTGCCCAATGAATTGGGTCCAGGTCGGTCAGATAATGTGCAGGATCTGCAACCTGTTGAACCTATTGCACAGCCATTACAACCATCCATACAGAGAATAGTTTTTATGCCAGAGACTTTTACTGGGATGGGGAGGGACTGATTCTGAAATCAATTATTGGAGTGAAGAATTAAAGTTAAAATGTATGTCTCTATTACTTTAAGGATGAGCCTGGGAGATAAGAATTCAGTTAAGAAGTGCTAAGCCACCCAGCCTAGAGGAGGCCATTAGTGTTGCAACAGAATTAGAGTTGATTCATGATTTAGAGAGAACCGAAGCAAAGGTAGAATCTAAAGTCATGGGAGTGAATCACAGATGGGGGTTTTATTAGGTGTTGTAGAGGGGTAGAGACAAGAATTAAAAACCTTACAAGCTACAGTTGTCAAAATGAAAAACTCGCAGGGAAATTTACATCGAAATATAACCCAAGCGAATCACCCACATCCTGACCCAGTAAATCCCGTTCGACCAGACCCTTCAGTAAATCGTAATGGTAGGGAATGGGGGGATGGGTGTTGGGAATGTGGCTGTAATAGACACATCAGAAAGAACTGTCCTTATTTTAAATAGATGGGGCTGGTACAGAGGGGCAAATGCCTGCCCCTCATCATTGCTATTCTGGCTTAAGGATGGAGCCCCTGGGACATGCATGTGGGGCGGGGGTTTATGTATCTGCTAAAGTGGGTGGGGTTAATTGTTCCCTTTTGGTAGACACACGAGATCAGGTGTCAATTATATCTCATACTTTTTGGTTGAAGAATAGGTCGGAGGTGGCTCTGTTAATTGGGTATAATGGCAAATTGTCTGTGGCTAATGGGGGTATATGGAAATATTTGGGAGGTGGCAAACAGTTTGTGAGTTTGATAATATAGCCTTAATAGCAGATTTTCTAGTAGAAGATCTAGCACCAGAAGAGGGGTTGCTGGGAACAGATTTTTAATGTAAATTCAGAGTGGTAATTGATTTGAAGGGTGAGTTTCAGTGTGCTAATGGGGAAGAAATTGCCGTTATAACTCGTTCATTCTTTAGGGGAGAGCAGACCAGTGACAGTTGAAAAGGATATTGTCATTCCTTCTCCGAGTGAAGCAATCATTCCAGGCAATGTCAATGGGGCCTGTTTAGAAGGTATGGAAGGTATGCTGGAACCCTCAGGAGCCCTCCCAAAGCATTTTGATGTACTAGTTGCTAGAGTGGTGAGTAAAGCGGAAAAGGGCTTCACACCTGTTAGGCTTATAAATGTGGCAGAACATGCACATACGTTGAAATGGGGGATGTCAGTGGGTACTTTTTATCCTGATGTCCACGTGGAAGAGGGATAACAGAAATAGTTAAGACCCATGAAAACCAAGGAGGTTGGTCTACAGACTCCCTGGTGAAAGAACTTGGTTTGCACAATAGGGTTTTTCTGTGTCTGATCTACAGGGAATTTATGGACTTTTGACCAGCCAATTGTCTGTATTTAGTAGGGACGACTCTGATTTGGGAAGGACTCATTTGATTCTCCATCAAATTGATACTGGACAAGCGCCACCTATTAAAATGGCACCTCGTCGTGTGCCCTTGCATTTGCAGCAGGAAGTTACTGACCATGTAAAGGAAATGCAAGAGCGTGGCATTATTCGACCTTCTGTAAGCCCCTGAGTAGCACCTGTGTCCCTGTTAACAAGAAAGATGGTGGATTACGTTTTTGTGTAGACTCGTAAGCTCAACGATGTTACTCGGAAGGATTCTTATCCTCTCCCATGTATTGGTGACGCTTTAGATAGTCTAACGCATGCAAAGTGGTTTTCTACCCTCAACTTGTCTAGTGGTTACTGGCAAGTCAAGGTTGATTCAAAAGACAGACTGAGGTGCAGAGTTTCTTGTGCCTGGCTTCATATTATCGACATTTTGTTAACTTTGTTGAGGTTGCACGACCCTTACATGCGTTGACTGAGAGGGGGCGGAGATTTAAGTGGGACAAGCATTGTTAATATGTATTTATTACTTTGAAAACCTGTTTGATGTCTGCTCCAATTCTTGCATATCTAGATCTACAAAAGATTTTTATATTGGACACTGATGCAAGTGATTGTAGAATAAGACCAGTTTTGCCCCAAGAGGATAATGGATTTGAGAGAGTTATCGCGTATGCTAGTCGGGCTCTTACAAAAACAGAGCGTAAATACGTAACAACCAAAAAGGAATTGTTGGCAATGGTAACTTTTACTAAGTTTTTTAAGCACTATTTGCTTGGGAGAGAATTTATTTTAAGAACAGACCATAATTCCTTGCATTGGCTATACAATTTCCATGAGTTAGAGGACCAGTTAGCCTGTTGGATGAAACAGCTTGCAAGTTTCCAGTATTATATTGTGCATTGTCCAGGTAAGCATCGGTTACCCTCCACAACAGCTAGTAGGGCTGAAGAGACAGCTGGTCAGGTGATAAGATCGCAAGCAACCGTTACGTCTGTAAGGGCATTGCAGGAAGTCCTGGAGCAAGGTTTACTCTGCGGGGCCTTCATGGAGGAAGGGCCTGGGCTATCAGAGAAGGGGGCATTGATGTCACAAGGGCGTGGTGTTGTAAGTGGGGAGGAGTTGAAGATGGCTCAACAAAGTGATCCCGATATAAACTTCTTGATACAAAAAAAGTCTACTGTGTGGGAAACTGACACTGGTTGTCCGGCAGAGCTGGGGAAGTTTGCTCGGGTGTGGAGCCATCTTCAAGTGCGGGATGGGATGTTTTTGTGGGTACCTTGTAGTCAAGAAAATTTAGAGTGTATGAGTCAAGTGGTGCTTCCTAAAGCTATGGTGCCATACGTTCTTACACAACTCCATAATGAATTAATGGGTGGTCATTTTTGGGTACAGAAATTGCTAAATAAGGTAAAAGACCACTTTTTCTGGCCAGGTTGGTTTGGGGATGTTAAGAGGTGGTGTGTTGAATGCAGAGAATGTGCTTCAAGTAAAACTGTAGGTCAAGCACCTTGTGCCCCTTTACAACCCACTGTTACATCACGTCCTTCTGAGCGGATTGCCTTAGACATCATACATTCTGGTTATTGGTGACTACTGTGGACAGAGGCCTTTTCTTTTACTTTTTTTTCTATGAAGAATCAAGAGGCATGTAAAGTTGCAAACATCTTGACAGAGGAATGGTTATGTAGGTATGGGACACCATATACAATTCACTCTGATCAAGGGAGGAATTTTGAATCATTGTTAAGGAACCGTGCCAGTTGCTGGGCATACATAAAATCAGGACAAGTCCGTATTCACCTCAGTCAGATGGAAGGCTTTAATCGAACACCGGTATCTATGTTGTCTTCTTTTGTGGATGTAAACCAGTTGAACTGGGATGCTCTTCTACCTTATGTCATGATGGCGTATTGGAGCAGTGTGCACTCAAGTACTGGTTTTCTCCCTTTCTGGTTCTCTTTGGGCAAAAAGTTGTTTTGCCAGTGGATGTTGTGTTAAATTTGGATAACCCGAATAGGTTTACATATGTTAATGAGTATGTTTCTGGGTTGAATGAGACTTTGTCCACTGTTGTAGAGGCTGTAAAAAAACATCAAATGAAGGCCTCTGACAATCAAAAGAGAAACTTTGATTACAAGGTTAATTTTCAGTATTATTCTGTGGGGGAACAGGTTTGGTTGAGGGATAAAACAAGAAAACAGGGCTTATGTATTAAGTTGCAGAGGAAGTTTTGTGGGCCATATGAAGTTGTACAGATATGATTGTCCATTTCAATAGGTTTAAAACCATTTGTGCCTCCTTCCTTTCCAGAGAGCTATATGTCCAGTTATAAGCCCACATCAGCAGCCAGACTCTCCCAAATGGGCCCTAGGCCCTCTCAGACAGCTCCACAACTAAATAGATCCAGTGGAAGAAGATATCTAGCCAGCTGGGTTTTTTCAAGATCGTGGGCAGCTATTGTACATCCTAATTCAGCTCCTGCCTCTGTGGTGCCTGCTGCTGCTCCTGCCCCTGCCTCTGTTTTGCCTGGTGCTGCTGCTCCTGCCCCTGCCCTTGCTGCGGTGCCTGGCTCTGCATCTGCCCCTGCCCCCATTGTGATGCCTGACTTTGCGCCTGCTTCTGCTGCAGTGGCCTTTGACTCTGCCCTTGCCCCTGTTGTGGCCTCTGACTTTGCCCCTGCCTCAATTGTGGCTCCTGATTCTGCTATAACCCCTGGTCCTGCACCAGCCGTGGTTTCTGCCCCTGCCCCTGTTTCAGCTGATGCCTTTTGTCTAAGTGCGGCTCCTGGCTCCGACTCCATGATGGCGTCTGTTTCTAACTCTTCTGTGGGGCCAAACCAGGATGTGAATGATGTGGTGTGGTCTGGGCAAACAAGGAAACCTCCAGCATGGACTAGGGACTATATATTATAAATGAGACTTGGTAACGAGTCTTTAGTCAAAGGGGGGGTAGTGTGATGACATGTGATTGGGAAAATGTCATCAGGTGGGTATTTAGCGGTTCAGTGGATTAGCGGGGCTTGATTTTGATTAAATGACAGACACCTGGAGGAGGTTTTAAGGGTAGAGGACCTTGTTCAGAGAGCGAAAGAGACGACGGGGTTGTTTCGTGAGACAGGGATGTTATTGGACACTCAATTGACAAAAAAGGATGTATTTGGCAATGTTGGATTGACCTTCAGATGGAGTGACTGGCAAGGGACATGCGGGAAGACCTTGTGTGCAGTGTATTGTTTTTTTGTGTGCGTTTTTTGGTGGGCATTCGGGATGCCAATGCCCACAGACTTGTCTACAGACAAACGGGAGGGTCTTGGTGACTGCTGGACAGAGGGAAGTTCAGTGGTTGTTTTAATCTTGTTAGATGAATCGTGTGTGTGTGTGTCTGTGTGTGTGTGTGAGAGAGAGAGAGATAGTGTGAATGAATGAAAAAGGAAAAGGATTTTGTTGTTCTGAAGGGCCTTTTTTGTAATCTGACAATTAATTCAAGGAGTAAAATGCATATTTGTATTACACCAATAACCAAGTGATTTGTGTCGATTCCTGTCACTATGCGGTGACAGGGGCTGCATGGTTGCTGGTGGGTAATACTGTTACCCAGGTTATGCATCCCAGGTGGAGCACCCGGCCCAGATTGTGGTAGCGGCATTTCCAATGGCAAATCTCACATTTATGCGAAACACTCATGAAGATGAAAACACTGATGTCAAGCACACTATCGGAACTTATGACATTCTTCTTCTACATCTCTCATTTGTATGTATACAATCTCATTATGGTGGGAGTCATAAGACAAAAAATACTTGGTGCAATATTGAAAACAGTTTTGTAAGTTTGTAATATTTTGTAGTCAAACTATGTTGTCAAGGCATGTATTTAACGAAATAACTAGTATTAAAATTTCATATCTCAGTGCTTTACAGTTTGTGATTGATGTTTCCTTCAGATTACCCAATTTAAAAATACAAGATGCACACAAGACACATAGGCCTATATGGCACTTAAAACCAGAATTTAAAAATGATACTTTTGAATTGTTACTATTTTACCATATACTTTCAGATAATGACAGTATATCAATACTGAAATGATACAACATACACTTAACAATTACAAAAATATAGCAAAAAATCTTGTTTAATAAAGTTACCCAGGCCTGCTTCCAGCATTGACTTGTAGCATGAGTCACAGAATTCTCTGGAAGGGCCAGAGGGGGATGTTTCAGTTAGGAATCAGTGGCTTCCTTTCTATTTACCACAATAATAATAACAATAATGTAATAATATAGGTGGTTATATGCATTGTTCTAGTTTTGCAGAGGGTCAAATTCATGACTGGGTGAAGCCTACTCTAACTTTGCACCCCCCAATATACCTCCCCACACACAAACACACACACACACACACACACACACACACACACACACACCCACACACACACAC
>JAODJU010000043.1:17933549-17945500 GCA_026776725.1 Gnathonemus echidnorhynchus | reverse complement strand
TGTGTGTGTGTGTGTGTGTGTGTGTGTGTGTGTGTGTGTGTGTGTGTGTGTGTGTGTGTGTGTGTGTGTGTGTTTGTTTGTGTGTGTATGAATAACACAAAAACTTTTCTTTCACTCATGGTTAGTGGTTGGCGGAAGCCATTTATTGTCAAACAACTGTGTTTACTCTTTTTAAATCATAATAACAGAAACTACCCAAATAATCCTGATCAAAAGTTTACACACCCCAGTTCTTAATACCGTGTATTGCCCCCTTTAACATCAATGACAGCTTGAAGTCTTTTGTGGTAGTTGTGAATGAGGCTCTTTATCTTCTCAGAAGGTAAAGCTGCCCATTCGTGTGTGTGTGTGTGTATATACATGTGGGTGTGTGTTTGATATGCGTAATTCACATGCCAAATATCATCATGATCAAAAATGGCTACCCAAAAAATTACTGTGGAAGTTTGAATTAAAATGGAACAAGCTATTATTATTTTATTATTATTATCATTATTATCATTTATGTTAAGTGGTGATAATGATATTAAATAATATTTTATAATCATGGTATTCATAAAGTTGTTTGTTTTTGTTATTCTGTTCATTGTATTATTGTCTGGACCTCAGATTAATCCTCAGCTGACTCTTCCTCCCTCTCTGAACCACTAGGACCGGGTCTATGTCCAGCAGAACAACGTGGAGAACGTGTACAACCTGGGTCTCATAATTTTCCGGGACCAGGTGGTGCGTTACGGCTGCATCCGGGACCACTTACGGCAGACGCTGTTGGACATGATCGCGCGTGAGAGGAAGGGCGAGGTGGTGGACAGGGGAGCAGTCCGCAATGCCTGCCAGATGTTGATGATTCTAGGCCTGGAAGGGAGAGCCGTCTATGAAGAGGACTTTGAGGCGCCATTTTTAGAAATGTCTGCTGAATTTTTCCAGGTAATTTTTTAATCGATATTTTATCAGTTATAGATCATTTTATGTTGCAAATGTGTGTTCAGTTTTGTTGAGAATATTTTTGTCTCCATCTCAGATGGAGAGTCAAAAGTTTTTAGCAGAAAATAGCGCCAGCGTCTACATCAAGAAGGTTGAGGCCCGAATCAATGAAGAGATTGAGCGAGTGATGCACTGCCTGGACAAATCAACAGAGGAGCCCATCATCAAGGTGGTGGAGAGAGAGCTGATTTCTAAGCACATGAAGACTATTGTGGAGATGGAGAACTCCGGTCTTGTTCACATGCTGAAAAATGGAAAGACAGAAGGTAGCCTAGCTTTCTTCAGCAACCTGTTTCTAGATAATGAACTTCTGTTCACAATCACCCTATGCTGATGTTTGGTCTTCATTATTGGAAAGTTGTAATTCTGTGATCCAGATCTATGTACCACAGGCCATATTTTCATTAATCCGCTTGTTAAGTCATAACTTTTGAATCTCATAGTAGTACTTTTGTTGGGGCCAAACTGGGTTCAAACCAATAAGCCATAGTGTGGTGTGTTTGAGTCTTTTAATTGATTTGAAACAAAATAACTAATTCTCCTTCTACCACTTTGCCATAAGTAAGAGAAGACAAAATGACTGTGTAAACAGACATTTTTTACAATTTTTTTTGTGTTTAGTATTGGGGTGTAACGTACAAACCTCGGATTTGGGTTCACGATTCAGTGTCATTTCGGTACAGCAGAGAAAACAAAATTGGTTCTGAGATAATTATTAAAACTGCAAACAGAATTAGGAAAAGTTGTAAACCAAACGCAGTGCATCCAATGGCATTTCTGAATAATGAGGGTCGCTTATTTGTGCATTGAAAAGAAAATATTAGATATGCACCGATCCACGTACAATACTTAGTCGCACGATAGCTCTTTCCCATTTTAGGCATGTTTTTTTTTTGGCATTCAAGCTGAACAGTAACACTGCCAGTCCGTTTTATTGCTACTGAGTGGGTGTGAGTGCAGTGACTTCCGCCTGCTGTGACATCATCCCCATACCACTTGCTGTACGAGGAGCATAAGAACATCAGAAAAGAAGGTGACAACCTTTTAACAGCAATTAGTAGCAGGTGGGAGTAACGTTTAGTGGAAAGCCTCACTAAACAAAGCGTGCACAATTGTGCGAGACAACGCGATTAATATGAAAAAAGGAGTCACTACCTTGGGCTGTTTTGCGCGTTTGCTGCAGCTTGTGATATGTGAGGGATCTGCTATCTCAACGATGTGTAAGTGATGCATTTGCCAGTGGGAGAAAAATTGTGGGGCATTTTAAGCATTCAGCACTTGCGTATCTTCACTTGGAAGATATTCAAACTGAACTGTAAAATGCCTCAAAAAACACATTAAAACAAGATGTACAAACGACGTGGAACAGTACGTTATGTATGTTTCTAGTAGCCTAATTAAAGATTTTTTGGCATACATTTTTCATCTGTACTTTACTAGTTTAAAAATATTAATATATAAAGTATAAATATGTATTATGTATTTATTAAGTTAAAATATTAAAGTAAAAAGAGCTCTAGTATTGGAATCTGTATCCGTATTGGCATTATCAGAATCGGATCGGAACTGAAAAAATGTGGATCGACCCATCGCTAAAAAATAAATCAAATTTAAAAATCGAAAATATAACAATAATAATGGACTAAAATCTGTGTTCTCTACCATCGAGTATGGTGGCCTGTTTGTAGCTTAATTTGCTTGAATTCCAGAGAGACTAACTTGCAGAGACTGTTTCTGCCTTGCTCCAGTCGTACACACCTGGATGATGTCTCAACTGCATTAGCACATTGGATGTGTTTTAAGGAATAAAATAAGGAAAAATTTGGTATAACAGAGCTGACGGAGTCTTGGTCTTGGTTTTATCAACTATTTATTTCTCCAATGCTGGTTTAACTTTTTGGGAAACCATTCTGCGAATTATGACTGACTAACCAGCATCAGCAGTAACCAGCTCACAGCCTCAGTTAGCATAATGTTTTCTATGTTGCACATCTACTTGTGAATTTAGTTTATACCTATATTGAGAAATGTGATAATTCGTTTCATTGTGCATACTGAACTGAAAACAATGTACAGATCATGTACCAATATTTCCTTCTGGGAGAATAGCTGCACTTAAAGATTTCTTGCTGGAAAAAAGAAGTTATGGTGATTAATGTTACAGGTTCGGGCATTGTGGTTAGTTTAGAATGTCAGACCACAGAAACAGATTTTACGTCACATGTTTTGTCATATTTAACAAGCGCATAACATTACAGGTTGTCATTCAGACTACTTTGCTTCCACTCCTGGGGGGCATGTCTCTCCCTTGGAACTTGCTGTGGTCTCTTACTCCTGTTTCTTGTCTGTCTCAGACCTGGCCTGCATGTACAAGCTGTTCAGCCGTGTCCCGAATGGACTGAAGACCATGTGTGAGTGTATGAGCTCTTATCTGCGAGAGCAGGGCAAGGCTCTGGTCTCTGAGGAAGGCGAGGGCAAGAACCCCGTGGACTATATACAGGTAACCAGATCCAGGCCTTAATAACTGTTGATGCTTTTTTTCTGACACAAGGAATTGGCCTAATCGTGCAGTACCATGGGCTACCATTGGTGGAGATGAGGGCAGGATAGTGCAGATCCACAGAACTGTAGTCCACATTTCTTGTACACCATGGTGGAATTCAGAATTGAGTACCATACACGGTGCTCATGGGACGTACTATTGTCCCCGTCTGCTGCTAATGGCATTCAGGCAGGTGTGTAAAGTTACAAGCCGTTGTACTCTTAGATTTCTGCAATTGACTTTGCTCACACATTGTATAATTTGTTGGATCTTTTTGGATTTTTCCAGCCAAAATGTGGAAATTAAAATGATTTAATTTGTCTATGATCTTTAACCTGGGTTGTTACAAGAAGATATAAGATGCTTTTCCTACCTGAAACTGTCCATGCCGCAGCTCTGTTATTAAAGCTCTGGTTTGTTCGTCTAACCCTTTCTCCATCTTGTCTTTTCAGGGGCTATTGGACCTGAAAACTCGCTTCGATCGCTTCCTACAGGAATCCTTTAATAATGACCGGCTGTTCAAGCAGACCATTGCTGGTGATTTTGAGTACTTCCTCAACCTTAACTCACGCTCACCCGAGTACCTCTCCCTGTTTATTGACGACAAGCTGAAAAAAGGGGTCAAAGGGGTGAGCTCCCTTCCAGTCCGGTCTGCTTCATCTAGCCTGTAATTCACATGAGGACATTTTGGATGTTTCTTTTCTGCATTCCTTCTGTTAACCACTTCTCCTGATCGCTGCAGCTGACGGAACAGGAAGTGGAATTCATCTTGGACAAGGCCATGGTGCTGTTCCGCTTTATGCAGGAGAAGGATGTCTTTGAGCGGTATTACAAGCAGCACCTGGCCAGGAGGCTTCTCACCAACAAGAGTGTGTCTGATGACTCTGAGAAGAACATGATCTCTAAGCTAAAGGTAGGTGGATGGATGTTTTATTGATCCCAGGGGGAAATTTGTTTGCCTATGACAGTAGATGGGTGGAATTGATTCATGATGTCCTCCAATTTTGCCATCATCCCCTTTTCTGCCTCCAGTGGGTACGGGGATGTATGCTGTGATGGATTATTGCTACAGATGGTGGTGATGTGAAGAGCTCACGTGTGTAGCTGTATGCGGTGATTATCTTTTTAACAAGTGCCCCTGTGTTTGTCATCTGGGCAGACAGAGTGTGGCTGTCAGTTTACCTCCAAGTTGGAAGGAATGTTTCGAGATATGAGCATCTCAAACACCACCATGGATGAGTTCCGGCAGCACTTGCAGACAACAGGGGTAAGGGATGTCTATTGCAGTCATATGCAGGCTTTAAGTGTAGAGTGTCCCCTACAGTAAGGGATGGTTCACTGGATGGTAGATATAGTCAGTAGTATTCATTCACGGTAGCTGAGTATGTGGTGTTGCCCATATGAACTAACGATTTTACTGAAAGTGACTGAAATAATAGTCATTCCCATTGGCCTCCAGGTCTCTCTTGGTGGTGTTGACCTCACGGTAAGAGTGCTCACAACTGGTTACTGGCCCACCCAGTCGGCGACGCCCAAATGTAACATCCCCCCATCGCCCAGGCATGCTTTTGAGGTGTTCAGGAGGTAGGTCTGTCAGCTTCAGGAAGCCACAGGAGTTAAGTGCTCAGATGCCAGTCACTGGCTACCCTCTGCACCCATAGTATGTATTATTTGATTGAGAAGTGATCCCAAAGGTAACCACATTCGTGCCATCCACAGGTTCTACCTAGCTAAGCACAGTGGTCGACAGCTTACACTCCAGCATCATATGGGCTCAGCAGACCTCAACGCAACATTTTATGGGCCAATCAAAAAGGTGGGAAGCCCTCATTCTTAGGCAATGCAGCATCTCAGTAGGTTCTACTGTTGTTGGTGTTGGTACCTGTCCCCACTCCTTGCCAGTAGTAATAATCTCTTTCCACAGGAGGATGGTTCAGAGGTGGGTGTGGGCGGTGCCCAGGTGACCGGCTCCAACACCAGAAAACACATTCTTCAGGTCTCCACCTTCCAGATGACAATACTCATGCTCTTCAATAATAGGGAAAAGTGCACATTTGAGGTATGACTATGGTACCTCACTCGAAGACTGTATTGGGTCCATGTTCCACTTACTGCATGGCTAACTCTTGTCACTGCTCCATGTCTCTTCACATCGGCACCCTTATAGGAGATCCAGCAAGAGACGGACATCCCTGAGCGGGAGCTGGTGCGGGCATTACAGTCCCTGGCCTGCGGCAAGCCCACGCAGCGTGTCCTCACCAAGGAACCTAAATCTAAGGAGATTGAAAATGGCCACGTGTTCACTGTTAATGACCAGTTCACCTCCAAACTGCACAGAGTAAAGATTCAAACAGGTGTGCCTTGTGGCTTTTGGGAAATTCCAGTATGAGATCAAGTCGGGGAAACATTAGGATGTAATTATTTTTCTCCTCTCAACCCCAGACCATCTAATGGTCAATTCCTAGTTTGGAAATCAACCATAGCATGACCTTTACATTAGCAGCATGTATCAGGTCATACTTTGGTTTATACAGTTTTACTGTGCAAAAATTGTCACATCCTGTCAAAGAAAATTTTTAAATCTATCTGGATTGGAAGTGTATTATTGCTCAGAATTGAACATGAAAGTGATTGATTATTAAGATGTGATATGCTACTGGTCAAAAAATGCATGGGTATATTACTATGCTTGCAAGACTGCAAATACTGGGGTGGCTAAGTGGTTTTGAAATGGCTAAGCAGACATACTTTAACACTTTAATACTTTTATACCGGTGTAAAGATAATTTAGACAGTATTCTGTGGCTCAGTCCTGCACATCACACCTCGAGTGTCAGTTGCCATGTTCTGACTCACACCGTGTGCACAGTTGCTGCTAAACAGGGGGAGTCCGACCCAGAAAGGAAGGAGACGCGGCAGAAGGTGGACGACGACAGGAAGCATGAAATCGAGGCCGCCATCGTACGCATAATGAAGTCCAGGAAGAAGATGCAGCACAATGTATTAGTAGCAGAGGTGAGCGTAGTAGATTATAGGGGCAGTGAGGGGTTATGGGGGCAGTTATAGAGGGGCTGCGGGATCTGGAGCAAGATATGAGGGAGTGTAGAAGATTGGAGCTTTATAGATCTCAAAGGAAATATGTAGCAGGTGCAGCAGCAAATAATAGTGAACCATGAAAGACAATGAGAAACGGGGAAGAACCCAGCTGCAGTTTACAAAAAAAATAATGTTATTCACAAACGCACGCACACCCATAAACTGAGAAATGAAACAAAAAATTGTGCTATGGTCTCTTAATTTTTTTCCGCGGATCTATAGATACAAATGACAAGAAAAAGCAATTGACCAAGAAATATGATGTGCAAAAGCAGGGTATACAAAGGTACAATAAATCTTTTTTTTTTTTGTGCAGTGTTTTTATGGTGGTCAGGAGGGCGGTGTGCGTACTCTTACTCTTGTCAGATTGGCTTATCTGGCTGCCCTGTCTATCGTGTCTCACAGGTGACCCAGCAGCTGCGCGCACGGTTCCTGCCCAGCCCTGTGGTAATTAAGAAGCGCATTGAAGGACTGATCGAGAGAGAGTACTTGGCACGGACACCGGAGGACCGCAAAGTGTACACTTACGTAGCATAATCACTTTAGGTGGTGCGGAAGAGCCTGCTTCGGCGAAAGTCAGGATGAGAATTTCAGTGGACTGTTTCTTTGCATGGACAGAGAAAATCCTTTTAACTAAAGATACAAGGAAGCTGAATCCTTCTCCATTTAAAAAAAAAAAAAGTTTAAAAAAAATCCAGACATCTATTAAGTGTTCTATATAATTTAAATTGGGCTTCTGTTCCCTGTATTTCAACATGGGTGGACCCGGGTTCCAGCTTGTCACTGTTTTACCCTTGTACAACTTCAACAACAGCTCCTCGGGACAAATGTGAATGCAACTCCTTTTTTCAATATTGTATAAAAAAGAGCAAATATGAATTGCTTTAAAGACTAATAAAATTGTTGAAATCTCTCTCCCGGGTTTTAATGTTCATGTAAATGTATTTTTGTGCTCAATAGCACAACCTGCTGGTCGAATGGAAAATGGCCTTTAAATCTGGTTTGCTGTTGGATCCTAGTGAGCGTGTTTTAATTCTGGGATTGTGGAGGCAGAGGACACTTGCGTAGCATGCGATGGTTGAACGAATAGAATAATTTACACAACCTCTAAAATTATATATAATTTTATTTTTGTTTTGTTGTTGTTGGGGCATATTGTTAATTTTATTTCCCATTTTTTTTCTCCTTTTGCTCCTGGTCTTCCAGATGCAGTTCAGTGGGCTTAGGTTTTCTCGGGTGTTTAAAAAAGGAACCTCAGATTAACAGTGTTTTAATGTGTATAAATGTAAAATATATTGTACTCACTACTTTAAATGGATTGTACAAGGCCTTGTCTTCATCATATTAAATGTAGAAAAATGAAGAATGATCTGCTTATCTTTTTTTTTTACTCTGCTTTTTTTCACCTTTTGCAGAAAGGAAGTTTGGAAACCACATTAAATATTTAGCCATGATTGAAGCTGTGCTTGTTTTGCCACTGGAAATGTGTGTGGCCGGAGGAGGGATGGTGAGTGTTTACTGTGTGAACGTTGTTTTTGAAACAAAACTGTTCACCTTGTGCTGATGTTTGTTCGCCCGCTCATTCTGGGGCACTGTGCTGACAGATGGGTTTGCCTGAAAAGGAAGAGCTATTGTGGATTTCGCTCTTAAATGTCAGTTCTTTAGCCTGTTTTTGTCCATTTCTTTGTATGCCTTTATTATTATGATGCAAGTCTGTCTTCCCTGGATTTTTGTGCATTTTTTGCACTCAAAGAAACTGAAGTGTTTCACAAGCTGGCCAGTTAGTCTTTTTAACAAGTAGTTTTTAATCGTCTGTTACAAGTAGTTCAATGTTCAGCAATCAATTTTATATAATATTTTATATAGTGAGCCGAAACATCATAACCACCTCCACCCAATGAGCCTTGTCATTCTGGAGATGCTCTGATCCAGTTGTCTGGCCATAATGATTTGGCCCTTATCACAGTCACTCAGATCTGTACCCCTGCCCATGTCTCATATATCCCAGAACCTCAGATTAACAGTGTTTTAATGTGCATAAATTGAACATGCACTAGTTTTACTAGATAGTCAACATTTTTCACTTCATGTGTGGCTGGTCATAATGTTTTGGCTCATCAGTGTATGTATGCAAATAAGTATGTATGTGTGTCTTTTGCAGTCAGGCAAAATGGAAACGGCTAAAACTAGAATACCAATTTGGGTCTTTTAAGGGATTTCCAATAATGGTGATAGTCAGGCTTTTCTTTTTCTAGGTGTGGATTTGTGCCGAGACTAAACCTTCTCTGTGGGTGCTCTGTGTTGTCTTTCTTTTGTTCCATTGAGCTGTTAGTTGAGTAAATTCAATCGAACAGATAAAAACAAATTTTAAATCATTTTTATTGTATTTAAATGAACCATTTGTCAATTTCATATGAACTCAGGGTAGCAAAATGGCAACATTTATTTACTTCCTTCATCAGCAGCAGGCATGGTAGTGGTTCTGATGTTTTTTCTAGCAGGATGCCAAACATCGTAGCATTATTGGAGTTTCAGAATTCACCCAATCCAACAGTGTACGCTACGCGCCCCTAGAACTGAAGTGTAACACTGGCACTGTTGGATGATGCTACAAAAATGGGCATCATCCCAGTGTAAACAGCACAGAGGCCCCATCCACCTTTACAATGAGGAACATTCAGCCCACCACATGTGTGTACCATTCATCTGCAGTCTCGAGGACAAAGGTATGCAGGTCTCTGAGAGTGAAGTTTACAGAATGCTGGATGAGTGAGACACTGTGCTCCTTCCTCTCCCATATCATACCAACACCGGTCTGGGTTTGTTGCCTGTATTTTGGTCATGAGGAAGCAAAGGTCCAGCCAGTTGGGCTGAGTTAAGTTGTTTCAGTCCAAGAGAGTGCTTTGGAAAAATCAATTTAGTGTTTAATATGGGCACTATTGCTAGTATCATAGACCAAGTAAGCATAGGTTAATAATATCATTGGGGTGGTCAAACAGGAAAGACTACAGTTCTTTTCAAGTTAATACTGGGCTTTGGGCTCTTAATGAACTAGTCAAGTACACACACAACTTGTTTGACAGGTCAGTCAGCGAGCCTGAATTGACTTTGATAACTCTTCAAGCCGGGTCATGAATTTCTGCTCCTGTTCAGGAGATGTATGGGTCCAGGCAAAGGGGAGGTGGGTTGAAACTGGTCTCCGATCTACAAAATACAGGAGAATTTTTCATTTAAAGTCCTGTAAGCATGGGTGTTCTTTTGGATTCTGGGTGTTTGAAGGAGTAAAGCTGATTACCTTGAAAGAAGCAGCCACTAGGCAAAGTGATAGCGGCTTGGGAGATGCTCAGCCACACTACTGTGTCGGCGCCCTGATCTGCACTGCGCAGCTTCTCTCGCATCGCACGGTGGAACTCCGGCATCGCCATGGCAATTGCTGGTAATGAACCCCAAGGAGATGGTGCAAACAAGAGCACAAACACTAGTAATAACCGTTTCTTCAGTCTACAGGCCTGTCGGCAGCCTTTGGATATAGGGAATGGGATTCAGGAACTGGATGATGATATATATATATAATATGTGTGTATATATATATATGTATATGTGTATATATACGTATATACATACACATAGATACATTATATATGTATATATGTATACGTATATATATATGTGTGTGTGTATGTGTGTATATGTATATGTATATATATGTATATATATATGTATATATGTGTATATACCTCAGAACTGTAATTTAATCCGTTCAGAACTCCACATCGAATCCTAAAAAGTTCGAGTTGTGATATTTAAATTACATCTAAATATGTTTTTTTTAACATTTAAACACAAAATGAACTGCATAAAACAAGAGCAGCATATACTGTACTAAACACATCTAAGCACATTTATTAAAACAGTAATTTGTAAAGTAAGAAAATAAATGTATCCAAACAATGTGTAAAGTTAAAAAACTTTTCAATGGGGAAAAAATTGTGGTGGATATCTATACTGATATGAACTGGATAATGTGTTAAGAGTGAAAGGGATGCCACATCGTTTGATGGAAATGAAAATTACAAACCTACAGAGGGCTGAATTCAAAGACACCCCGAAATCTAAGTGAAAAAATGATGCAGCAGGCTAGTCCATTTTCCTGAAAATTCATTGCAGCAAATCAAAATCATACTCAGTAGTTTGTATGGCCCCATGTGCTTGTATGCATGCCTGACAATGTCGGGGCATCCTCCTAATGAGACGACGGATGGTGTCCTGGGGGATCTCCTCCCAGATCTGAACCAGGGCATCACTGAGCGCTTGGACAGTCTGAGGTGCAACCTGGTGGCATTGGATGGACCGAAACGATGTCCCAGAGATGTTCTATTGGATTTAGGTCTTGCGAATGTGGGGGTTCATACTCCAGGAACTGCCTGCATACTCTCGCCACATGAGGCCGGGCATTATTGTGCATCAGGAGGAACCCAGGACCCATTGCAGCAGCATAGGGTCTGACAATGGGTCCAAGAATTTCATCCCAATACCTAATGGCAGTCAAGGTGCCGTTGTCTAGCCTGTAGAGGTCTGTTCGTCCCTCCATGGATATGCCTCCCCAGACCATCACTGACCCATCACCAAAACAGTCTTGCTAGTGTAGCGGAAGCTAAAACCCTGGGTTCCTTTAAATCAGAGCTAGATAAGATTTTAACAACTCTGAGCTATTAGTTAAGTTCTCCCCAAACGAGCTTGATGGACTGAATGGCCTCCTCTCGTTTGTAAATTTCTTATGTTCTTATGCTGAACAATGTTACAGGCAGCATAATGTTCTCCATGGCTGCTTCAGACCCTTTCACGTCTGTCACGTGCTCAGGGTGAACCTGCGCTCATCTGTGAAAAGCACAGAGTGCCAGTGGTGGACCTGCCAATTCTGGTATTCTATGGCAAATGCCAATTGAGCTCCACGGTGCCGGGCAGTGAGCTCAGAGCCCACTAGAGGACGTCAGGCCCTCAGGCCACCCTTATGAAGTCTGTTTTTGATTGTTTGGTCAGAGACATGCACACCAGTGGCCTGCTGGAGGTCATTATGTAGGGCTCTGGCAGTGCTCATCCTGTTCCTCCTTGTACAAATGAGCAGATACCAGTTCTGCTGATGGGTTAAGGACCTTCTACGGCCCTGTCCATCTCTCCTGCCTGTCTCCTGGAATCTCTGCCATGCCCTTGAGACTGTGCTGGGAGACACAGAAAACCTTCTGGAAATGGCAAGTTGGACTACCTGTGCAACCTCTGTAGGGTCCAGGTATCACCTCATGCTACCAGTAGTGACACTGACTGTAGCCAA
>JAODJU010000043.1:17914455-17924784 GCA_026776725.1 Gnathonemus echidnorhynchus | reverse complement strand
TCAGAACTCGAACTTTTTAGGATTCGATCCGGAGTCCGGAACGGATTAAGTTCGAGAACCGAGGTACCACTGTATTACTTAGTTTTATAATATTTTAGACTTACGGGTGTCATTGTGGCTCAGTGAATAGCACTCTTCCCATCTCCATCTCCAGGGTTTGGGGCTTGATTTAGTGATTCCATGTGCAGAGTTTGTATGTCTTCCTCCTGTCATGTGGGTTTCCTTTGTCTGCTCTAGTTTCCCCCTGTAATCCAAAGATATGTAGGTGGGCTAAATGTTGTTTCTATATTTCCTGTCTGTCTGTATGTCTGTCTACTTTCTATGTATGTCTGTCTGTTTACTTTTTGTGTATCTGTCCACTTTACATGTATCTGTCTGTCTGCTTTCCATGTACCTGACTGTCCGCTTTATCTGTCTGGCACTCTCTCTCTGCCTCTCTCTGCAATGGGCTGGTATCCTGTCCAGAATAGGCTCCAGACCCTCGCATAGCCCTGTCCAACATGGGTGGTTGTGGATGGATGTTATAAATATACCTCATTGCCACCCTTTTCCGTCATTTGATTATTGAAGCTGGTAACAGATAGCATGAGCTGACACTCTGGGTGGCTCTCTTCTTCTGCAGACTATGGAAGAGTACATGAGCAAGCCTGCATTCTGAAGAATTGCCTGCAAGCAGCAAAATGAACTGGAGATTCATGCTGATCAACCAGGCTGTCATATATTGTGTAATTTTTGTGCCATAGTGTCTGATGTGGGGAAACTTTGCTTAATTTGGACTGCAGATGCAAAGTGGAAGTTCGTGTGTCACTGTCAAGAACATTTTTATTCACCTCAGTTCAGCCCAATGTGTGTGATGAATTCTTCTCCCTGAATATGAGTGATGAACTACAGTATGAGGCCAAGTGCTGGTTCTCTGAAGCAGGACAGTAGTTTTAATGAAGTCTCTGTTTTATATATATGCATACGATGCTCTGGAAATAGTAGGAAATATGCAAATTATTTTAGGAACATCTGAAATCAGTATACAATTCTTTTCTGGAGTCCTTTTGAATGATATTGTTTTGCAAGTGCAAATGTAGTTGCAGTATGGTTTGGGTTTTTTTAAGTAATTGTTTTTAATAATAAATAAGCTTAACATCAAGTGTGTCAGTGTTGGGTTTGACTTTAAGTATCACTATATATGAAGCTTTAAATCCTGTTGAAGTCTGATTAATAGTTTTTTTCCTTTCAGATTGTAGGACATTTCAAAAACCTTTTTTATGTGCTCTGAAAAACTATTGGTGTAAAAGTATTTGTGGGGAGTTGTTGCAAATGGCATGTTTTTGCACTAGTCAGTGTTTCAAATCATATCATCGTCCTCAGTAAGAAGAAAATACCAGTAAACATTTTATTAACCTTGAATAGTTTATACTTTATTGAACACACATGATATACAGTTGTAAGAAAAATAAAGCTGGACAGATTATATCCAACACTTTTGCATCTTTTCAGGAATCATTGGCTTGTAACTATCAGAAATACACTTCACAATGTCAGACATCACAAGGAGTAAAATCTGTCCTTGATACACAAAATTTGAATATTTTTAATGTACAAATTATGCAACAAGGTAAATTACTTTTGATAATTCCTTTTTTCCCCCTCTGTATTTTTTTCATTAAACATTATGACATGCATTTCTGCTACATCCCCCTGACTGTTTTATCATAAAGATTCTTCAGTTGTTTCTCTGACTTTGGGATTAGATAGCTCATCTCTAGTAACCTATCATCATCAAGGCCTTGTGGTTTTGGTGCCTGGACAGTGTATTTTGTGGGTTTACGTGTTTTCAACAATGAGCTTTTTTCATTTTCTGGTTGGTCAAAGTAATCCTTTAAGACTGACTCATACGCCCCATAGTTAAGATGCTCTTGTGGTTTTGGGGTGTGTTGGTCAGTCTTTTGCGCAGTCTGCTTGGAGTTCTGGGCTAACATTTTGGCAGTAAGAAAATTTACTAGATCTTCATCTACGTTACCATCATAATTATCTTTTCCCTTGTAGGGCTTGGGTGGAATGTAGAGTGGTCTGCCACCAGGGGGAGCATATCTTGAAGGCAAATCCCTAAACTGGCCTTGCTCTTCAAAATGCTCTGCATTCTGCCGTTCTGGGCTCTCCAGTCCTAGGATGCCAAGAATGTCTTCCACATTTGAGTTATCTGGAGTTTTCGCTTGCTTTTTCGGAAACCCTGTTTTAAAGATTTTGGTTTCTGGCCTTTTTTCTCCATTGTAGGATACGATTCTGGCTAATTTTTCTTCATCTGTAAGCAGTGGTTCAGGTTCTAACTCGGATTTTGGCATTTTGTTATCTTTGGTCACCTTCCCATCCATCACCATCTCTATTAGGTCCTCAGGACGGATTTGTAGTTTTTGTGAGATTTCCATCAGTTTGTAAATTACTCTGGGGTCCAATTTCTGCAGTAGTTGAGCTATTCTCCATTTGCTGTTCTGTTCCTCATCCCTCTTCTCAGTTTGTGGTGTTTCATGTAAGATTTTCAGCAGGTATTCATCCAGGAGTTTGCCGAGTTTATGTAGGTCTTCTTGGTTTCCATATGTAGGCTGTGTTGATTGCTTAGAGTTACCACCATTGCTATGGTTGTCTTCCAAGCTTCTGTCAAACTCCTCTCGGCTGTCATTGACCACCTCTTCCATCTCCATCCTCTCCTCCATAGGAATCCACTGTTCAACCCCAATTCCATCTTTGTAAGACACATCCCTTATGCTGACAGAATTTCCCTGGTTGTTCCAGTCAAGTGTCTGGTCTTGTCCAAGGTTCTGGTGTTTTATCTTCTCCAGCTCCTCAAACACAGACTGTAGGTTGGCTAGACTTTGTGGAGTGTACTGTAGTTCCGCAGCTTCATTTGCACGCTTGGAGGCACTTCCCTGGGGTTCTTCATCCTCAAACATAAGCCCATATTTCTCTGGAGGCTTAGGGTAGTCAGCATAATCTTCTATGTCTCCCAGCATTGATTGTTCGCCATCTCCCATGTTCTCTCTGTTCTTGTGGGTGTAATGGAGTTTTGGCAACGTCGCCTTGGGCTCTACCCTGGTCTGTGGCAGGGTCCTCAACAATGCATTTAGCCACTGCTGGTCCTTGTTGTCCTGACCTTCACCACCATCCAGGAGTTCTCTTGCGTCATCTTCTGTAATCGGCTCCTCTCCAGCCTGCTGCCGGAGGTTCTGGATGTACTGTAATGCTTTGAGCATGTTGGAGCTGGGGGTAAAGTAGGGGTTGAAGTGTCTAGACTCCGCTATCCCACCATGCATGGAGGCACCCTGGACCCAGGGCTGCAGAAAGACAGAGAGCAGGACAGCTAGTCCTGCCATTGAAAGCTTGGGAATGGACATCTTAATGTCACCTGAAAATTACAAGGAAAATAATTAGAATTCTTACTTATCAACTGCTTTCTCCCAGAATGGAATGGAATAATTATACTTTACTCATTCCCGTGGGGTTTTTGCAAACCTCATCTTGCTCTCAATGATACACAACTGACAATCTGTCACTACCACATTTTTTTAAAACAAAAAAGACAATATAGCATAGTCAGTAATATATATTTATATGCTTTTACCCCTTGTTTCCTTGAGATTGTATGTACGTAATACTATCAGGTTATAAAGGAATTGTCAATGGTTCAAACCTTTTTCATACCCAGCTTATCCCAGAATGTGTTCTGAGCTAGCTGTTTAAAGTATATATTTAAATATACAAAACAAACCTATTTTAAACAGCATTTGTAAATTAGGATCTGAATTAGAAAGAAAAGAAACTAGACGCAGGACAGGCGATTTTAAAGATACCTACAAAGGATACCTTAGTCACCTTTCACTCGAGTTTAATCGTTGTCGCTTAAAACTAACACTCGATACCAATAATTACACATGAATTACAACATGATGAATCAATAAGCCGTATAAGTAGTCTAATTACAGTTCAGCGACTGGCAGCATCTTTTAAAAATCGTCTTATTTTGTTTAATATGTTGGAAGCCTTGGCTGTATTTACACAAAACAGAGCAAATGGCGAAATGTTTACTCTGAGGCGAGGAAACGATGCACGGACCCGATGCTAAATATTTCATTTAATATTTGAAAACCACTATTCATTGAAATTAAAATAAACAGGAACATCGTTTATATAATTTATTATTTACTTTGTATCTATAGCTACCAACTTTCCGGTGGTAATCTGAACGAGAAAACAAAGCGCCGCATCATCATTCTGCGAAACTGTACATCTGATCTCTGTTAATTTCAGCAAAAAAAAAAAATGCTCACGACCAAAGAAACCGTAAACAATTCCCTTCAAATAATAACAGACATAAAGGCAAGAATGCTCTTGATTGAAATCACACACAATGATTTGTAATTTATTCATCGAATTATTTCTGTCTAAGCTTGTGACTAATATATTGCTTAATATTTTGCCGTACTGTAAAAAAAGTGACAATTTTATTTTTTTACACGGTACAGTATTTCTTTTCTGTTGAGTTATTTCCATCTACTGCTGAATTGGTTGTCAAGGAAACGGTGCGGCTAGTTGCAATCTACCAGGTTATTCGCCGAGATTTAAGATTTTTTTTAATATAAATAAAGTATCCATCGTTTAATGCATCGTGTCAGTGGGTAGAATCTCTCTCGCATTTCCCATTCTCTTGGCAATTCAAGTTATAATAAGTCATGCATCTATTCGAGTGAGAAAAACGCGAACTGAGCAAGCATCAGGTTGTGGATTTGCAGTCGTCAATACATTAGAGTCTCTCAGAGCTACCTTGATCATGTCACTCCTTTAAAAATTAAGCATCGCAAGGAAAACGTGTCCTTACCTTCGGAAGTGGCTCCGGCGACAGTAGACGTACCCTTCTGATTTTGGGTCGTGATCGGTGTTTTTTGCTGCCTTCAGGACCCGGACAGCTCCCAGTCATTTGAAGCGCCGCCTCGATCGTGCGTCACTGGGACACACGCAGTGCAGAGTCCGCACGTCCAGCCTTCTTGTCGTGATTCTGGACGGCCAAGTAGCAAATAATTGTGCAGTCGTGGTCAGACCAAATATTCCTACACTTTAGGAATCACGGTTGCTTCGATAACAAATAATGATGTTGACAATAGACGTATTATCATAATGTCATCATTATTAAATTATTATTTGATATTCAGACCCGCTCAGTTTTTCCGCGTCCCATTTACTGTAAAGCGTCTCATCGCATGGTGTACCATGCAACGCATTTTCGGTTTCATAGGGAATGGTCTGTCGAGCGATCAGTTTAACCAACAAAACTCGATACTATGATTAATTTGCAAAAAGGATTCATTTTTCTATTTGTTGTACCCATGACTAATATTAAATGTGCTGTTTATCTTCTAAAAAACATTGGGGAATATTACAATGAATAATTTACTGTAGCAATTTGCTTTGTGTGCATGGCTGCGCATCTTATTCATAAACCCAAAAAACAGATTACAATTTATTTGTACATAATTGCACGTTATTCGTCACATTTTAACATTTCCCAATATCTGGCACATACGTTTAAGTATTTTGCCTCATTTAGTTATTGTATGGCTATTTTCACTGTCTATTCAACAGTGTGAGCGTAAAGAGGACGCAAACATTATTATAAATCTAATACATTACTGACTACTATCGACTTACTATGCACGCAGTTAACATACCTACTAACGCGCAGGCGAGAGATGGTTAATACCGTCGACAGTGACTCAGATGCTATATCTGAAACACCGGCAGACATACTCGATGCACGATGCATAACTAATCCCAGATTGCTGTCAAAGACATTGTAGTGAGTCTTACCATGAAAAGACCACCTTTTCATACATATTTTTGCATGCAGGGAACAGTGTGCAAGCATTGTGTCATATAAGCATATTAATATTGATATAGTCTAATAAATATACCACTCCCCATTTATAAAAAATCTATATCCTTATTATATTGTTATGAAATTCATTTCATAATTTATGCTATTTTGGTAGCAGATCTATACTACCATCTGGGGGATGCAGATGCATATAAATGACATTAACTAAAGTTGAAATGTATATTGTATTCGTCCTTATACTCTAAGATGAAAAAATATTTACACACACACACCCGAGTATTACATACATATCACCAAGCACCTGTTTCTGTCGTCAGACCTTTCCATGTTTATATTTAGCCGTTTACGAGCTCCACACCATTACCTGAAAAGGTGCCCCAGAACACTTGCAGTTCTAGTGCCTCGAGATTTCTGTTTCAGTCTGAGTCTGTTGTTACTAAGTGTGTTGGAAAGACCTCAAAGGATCAGCGAACACGCCTTCTGGGGGGAGACGTGAAAGCCAGAGGTAAGTGCCGCGCCAGTGGTGCTGACGTCAACACGTCCCGGGATTTGGCCACGTACATTTTAAGGGAGGGGTGCAGCAGGAACCAAGCGATATGAATTATTAAATGGCTGCCACTTTCGCTGCTGTCGTGTTACATGTAGAGTCTCCTTCTCTCAATTTAGGACCTGAAAATCACACTCCCAAGACGCTGGCACCTATGCGGGTCACTCCAAAGGCCAAGGAAAAGAAGGATGCAGGGTCTTACCCCTCCCTCGTGTACTGGACTCAAATAAATGTCCACAATAACCAGACGTTAACACTTCAGTCTGTGGAGGTTTTGCGATACCTTTTTGTTACTAATATAGGTAAAATAATTTTGACTCATTCTGTGATACACATATCTTGTTGCATTTCATATATTCTCTTCATTTATTTTAACCTCCTTTAGCTCCAAATGTTAGAAGTATGGGTATCAATCCACCTTTTCATTGTCTAACTATATGCGTTCTAGAATTATCATGGACCAAAATAGTTGCATCTATTTTTGTTTAGCATGGCAGAGCACAGATGCTGGAGCAACCAAAAGAATGTGTACAGAATCTGTTGTATTTCTGAGTCAGAATTGGAAAATGTCAGACTCATATTGTGCTATTCATTAATGATGTGAGGTCTAACTGAGACCAGAAAGTCAGAAGCATGGTTCATATTGCATAGAAAGGAGCCAGCTGATGTGGTTCAGGAACCAAGGAAACTAGGATGCCGCCTGCATGCCATGTCCAACCTGGAGGAGACCCTGGGACAGATCCAGGACACATTGGAGAGATTATACATTATATTGCCAAAAGTATTGGGACACCTGTCTTTACACACAAATGAACTTTAATGACATCCCATTCTTAATACATAAGCTTTAAAATGGAATTGGCCCACCCTTTGCAGCCTTAACAGCTTCAACTCTTCTGGGAAATCTGTCCGGAAGGTTTAGGAGTGTGTTTATGGGAATTTTTGACCATTCTTCCAGGAGAGCATTTGTGAGGTACTGATGTTGGACGAGAAGGCCTGGCAGTCTCTGTTCTAATTTATTCCAAAGGTGTTCTATCGGGTTGAGGTCAGGGCTCTGTGCAGGCCAGACAAGTTCCTACACACCAGACTTGCTCATCCATGTCCTTATGGACCTTGCTTTGTGCACTGGTGCACAGTCATGTTGGAACAGGAAGGGGCCATCCCCAAACTGTTCCCACAAAGTTTGAGGCATGAAAATGTCCAAAATGTCTCCGAATGCTGCAGCATTAAGAATTCCTTTCACTGGAACTAAGGGGCCAAGCCCAACCCCTGAAAAACAACCCTACCCCTTAATATCCCCTCCGCCAAACTTTACACTTGGCACAATGCAGTCATGCAAGTACCATTCTCCTGGCAACTGCCAAACCCAGACTCATCCATCGGATTGCCAGACAGAGAAGTGTGATTTGTCACTCTAGAGAACATGTCTCCACTGCTCTAGAGTCCAGTGGTGGCGTGCTTTGCACTACTGCATCCGATGCTTTGCATTGCACTTGATGATGTAAGGCTTCGATGCAGCTGCTCGGCCAAGGAAACCCATTCCATGAAGTTCTCTCCACACTGTTCATGTGCTAATCTGAAGGCCACACGAAGTTTGGAGGTCTGTAGCTATTAACTCTGCAGACAGTTGGTGACTTCTGCACCCTGTGTGCCTCAGCATGCGTTGTCCCTGCTCTGTGATTTTACATGGCCTACCACTTTGAGGTTGAGTTGCTGTTGTTCCCAATTGTGTCCGCTTTGTTATTATACCACTAACAGTTCAGGGGTGTCCCAATACTTTTGGCAATATAGTGTATCTATTGGTTAGCCTGGGAGCACCTTGGTATCTCACAGGAGGAGCTAAAGGAGGTAGCTGGTGAGAGAGAGGTCTGGGCAGCCCTGTTCAGACTGCTGCCCCACGACCCGGCTCCGGATAAGCAGCAGAAAATGGATGGGTGGATGGACTTATTTATTAAGTACTTATTCTTATATTGGACTGTCTTGTCCTATATCTCAATACTGATTGTTTTATCCTCCCATGCCCAGCCCCAACTGTGGTGCAAACATTCCATGTTATTACCTGAATAACTGTAACAGTAAAACTTCTGACAGACTCTGTAGTGACAGAGATGTTGTTTTCCCTGCTTTCTTTCTGTCCATTAGCGGATCCTTCACCTTAGCTTGGTCTTACTCAGAACCGCCCTTCCCCCCTTTCCCCAGAGTCACCGAAGACGTAGAATGACGCATCCTCTGACGCTGAAGTGGGGGTGGAGAAGCTTGCCGTTTGTTGTGTGTCTTTTTAAGTAAGTTCTCCCCAGTGCATTTCCTCAATTAGTTTTCATTTAGTGGTTGCTGTTTCCTGATCTTGGACTTCCGTCAATCCGACAATTGCAAGCCTGCACTTAAAATAGGGCGCTGAATACTAAAACGAGAGGTAAACCGCTAAATGGTAACATTAAAATATTTAATTCTGTACATTTTGTATTGAACTAAAAATGTCCATATCCGGATTTCCTCCTGCTAATAATAATAAATGCAACCCCTTACAACTCTATGCGCGCAGAAAATGAAGGACAAACAAAAAAGTTTGTTCTGCATAAATCAATGCAATTATGCTTCTCTGTATGTTGTGTTTTTTTTTCACTTTGTCGCTTTTCTCCCGACAAACGGCAGGAGGTCTCTTTGATTCCCTCTCTCTGCCACAGAGTCATTTATTAATGTTCTCCACCTACCTACCTGCTATAAATACCATCAGCCAGTGAGTCATCAGCCCTGTTACCAGCCCTACATCTCTCCCATCATGCCTCGGAGCGGCTAGGTGCCATGTGGGTGGCCCAGGGATCCGGGAATCTTACGTGGAAGCTCGGAGCTCTCAGGCGGCTTGACCGGAATAAGAATACGGAGTGTGCCAGCATGCTCCACTATTCTCTACGTGACCCGCTGCTATCTTGTGAGCTTTCGCACCTTGGACACGTACTGTCTCACTTTCAACCCATCGGGCACGACGTTTTTCTCGAAAACGAATACAAATAAAGTCTGTCTTTAAGGGGGGAGAGTTGTTTGTATAGGGGCAGATAACTTGACTCATACTACTCTGAGTCAATGTAGCTCATTTTGAAATCTTTTATTCTTTTATTCCTAAATCGATTTAAAATTTTTAATTTGAAATTAATCAGCGGCGTTGTGTATCTCAATAGGTTAGGAATCTGCTCGTGATCAGAAGGTTGCTGTTGCAATATCTGTATATGTATCATTATGCTATGCTTCTACCCACGTCCCATATGCAACACGTGAAATGCACAAATTTTTCGCAATTTTCTTTCTTATTTATTTTTGTGTTGTTGTATCGTTGGGATTGTTTTTCTCTTTTGCTATTCTGTTTTTAGGCTGCTTTAACAAGTAAATTTCCCCTGTGTATGATCAGTAAAGTTATATCTTATCAAATCCTGTGGCTGGAGAACGATACTGTTGTTGGGCCCTTGAGCAAGACCCATATCCTGCGTTCGATTACTAACACACATGGTGCCGGAATGTGTGGATGTGTGCATAATCGGTGTGTCACTTCCGGATGTAAGCCGCGATATCTCTGTGGATTAATAATTCAGTCTGTTCATTTTCAGTGACTCAGTGCGAAATTGGGTAAAAAGCACTATTTTAACTGTGAAGAGCGCTTCATACACATTTTTTGATTTATGTTTCTTACGTTTGATTGCAATGCTAATAATTAACGTGTTATTTTGCTGCTTTGTCAGACAAGAATGCTTATTTACTTTTTGTGAACTGTGTTGTATGGTTGTTAAAACAGATTTTACTAGCACATTGAAACTTGAGAAGTCAGTGTATTGTATGCAGGAACGTCACTAGGATTGAAAGACAAGGGGCCTTAGCCCCCAGGGTCGTGGGAAGGAATTAGCGCGTATAGAGG
>JAODJU010000043.1:17887536-17907935 GCA_026776725.1 Gnathonemus echidnorhynchus | reverse complement strand
CGTGATATTCGGGAGAAATAGCAGATAACGCCTCGGAACTGCCTGGGATACAAACGTCAGGACCGGAATGCATTGCTACTGTGCTGTAAGCGGCTGCATGAAGTCGAACGCAGTCACAGATTCGATTGCTTAGCCTTGGTATCCTGGATGTATAACTTGCATTTTTGTATGTGAATTCGGACCATCGAATTTTCCGATGCATATTTCCAATGCATAAATATTCTATGTTAGAATTTCATACATTCTCTCCTTTTCTTGACTTAACAGTATTTAGATTTTCTTTCACACTTTACAATTTCTTTAGTTGAAATGTTTCATCTAAATATTGTGCCATGCAGAATTGAACATGGGAAATATTGCCGAAACAGAAACCCTTAAAGTTGCTAACTGGCATCGTTAAGTATAGGCCTGCCTGCATGCCGATGAACCTCCCGGCCTGCCTGCCTGCCTCCCGGTGCTCCAGATCCCCTACCTGCGACAGCTGCCTCCGTTATTATTGCCAGCACTTCCTGCTCCATCACGGGATTGTTACAGATGTCTTCCCAGGAGCCCCTGATACCCTTCTGCTCCGCTAGAGCTGTCAGCTGCTTCTGATTGGGCACCACGAAACCAATCACGTACGACTCGTCACTGCATGTGGGGGCAACACAGACAAAAATCCTGTGAGACCAACGCAGATACTGAACATCACATACATTTATTCATTTAGCAGATGATTCTGGCATAAAAGTCAGTGAGCAGGGTCAGCCAGTCCCTGGAACAATTGGGGTTAAAGGTATTGCTCAACGGTCCACTGGCAATCTGATTATTTAACCAGCCCAGGGGCTTGAACTCACAACCTTCCAAATGTGGGAACAGGTCCCTATCCTGCTGAGCTAGACATCGTCCCATCAAATAGTGGGGATGAGTGTCTTAGATCAAAAGAGAGTGGAATACTCAACTTGAATAAAACCAACTGCATGAACAGAGCACTTCAAATCTGTGTGGTGGCTGGTTTTACTATGCATGGACCAGAGAGTTTGGACATGACTGGTATGCAGATGGTATCTGAAGGGTATTGGGCTTGGAGGATAGACTATATAGTGGACAATGGACAGAGCCCAGACAGGTGTAATGTGCTGAGCACCAGGTCTGGTACAACATAACGACTGTGGGCCTGATGACTGGTCGCCCGACCTGTTGGCGTAGGCACAGATGTTGTCGATCAAGGGGCAATTCTTGAGCATGGCCTCCACCTTGCCCAGCGACACATACTCCCCGGCCTGTAGCTTCACCAGGTCCTTCTTACGGTCTGTGGGAAAACGTGACATATTAGGCAGCATAATAACATTGTGGGAAGGCTGCATACAGGTTGTATTCAGATTAGTGTAGGCTTGCTGACGTCTTGCGAATTAAACAAGTTGAGGGTTACATAGTTTACCCGTATCTTGTGTGCGTCGGGCAGACACTGGCTAGGATGTATGTATGCTATGCGGGTAAGCATTAAAAACATCCATCATTCCTTCAGTCAAACTGCAGGGCTGGGATTCAAACCTCCACCGTGAAGGTTTAAAGTGACAGTGGCCCACTCAGCCTCCCTGCATTGAAATGTCTCCATAAACAACTGCATTCCCTGACACTCTGTCTATCTTCAAAGAAAGTATCACCACTGCATTTTGAAATGATCCTCCTTACCAATGATCTTCAGGCAGCCATCAGGGTGGAACTCGCCGATGTCGCCTGTGCAGAACCACCTCTGCTGCTTAGCATCCACAAAGAAGTCCTCTTGGTTCTTAGCCTCGTTCTTGTAGTAGCCCATGGTGACATTGGGCCCTCCTACGATTATCTCCCCCCGGGGGTACGGCTTATCAGTGCTGTGGTAACCACCTGGGGACAAGGGTGTCAGTCATCAGATAGGTCTTCTTGTATCGCTCAGGCTTCAAGGTCAAGACTCATTCAAGGCCACTCACCATCCTCCCAGTCCTTGAGAGAGATTTCTGAGCAGATGAGGGGGGCTCCCACACGTCCCGTGCTGTAGTCCCACACTGCAAAACAAGTGGACGTGGACAAGGTCGTCAAGGTCTAGCTGAAGGCTTAGCCGATGGGCTGGCAGGCGGGTGGCCTCGCAACTCACCCTCGGTGATGGTGCCAGCACCGCACGTCTCAGTGAGGCCGTAGCCCTGGCCCACCGGGCAGCAGAAGCAGATATTCATGAAGCGCTGGGTGGCAGCTGACAGTGGAGCCCCCCCTGAGAGCAGCAGGCGCGTCCGTCCCCCCAGCAGGGAACGCACCTTCCGGAAGACCAGCCTGGGGATCCCAGGGTTACAAGCTCAGCAAGGGCTGTGTGCTAATTTACCGAACACCAGCACCAGTCTGCACACAGTTTACATGCAATTTTCACACAATTTACATGGTTACACCTCTACACCTCCATAACTAGATAGGTAGATTAGATAGATAAACCAAGAGACAGACCAAGACAGATAGATAGACCAAGAGACAGACAAATAGACTAAGACAGTGGTGGCTTAATGGTAAGGGAAGCGCAACTGTAATTGAAAGATTGCAGGTTCGAATCCCCAACCAGCAAGGCACCACTGAGGTACCCTAAGCATGTTACTGCCCCCAAGCACTGCTCCCTGGGTGCTGAATTAGCTGCCCCCTGCTCTGTCACATATGGGTTAAATGCAGAGAACACACTGTGGTGTGTCAACAATGACAACTAATCACTAAATTAAAAAAAAAAAACATAGATAAACCAAAATATAGTCTTGTGAAAAAATTACGACACCCCATTAAACATTTAGTTCATTATTAAGAAACATCAACATATCAATATTAAATCTTCTTTCGAATTATATGTGTAGATAGTTGATGTAATTGTATCATCTATGCAAAAACAAGAAAAATTAATTTATTTGCAAAAAGAAATTAACTAAGATGCTAATTTACACTGAGGAAAATGTTAGAAAGTTAGGACACACTCACATTCATCACTATTTAAAATTCCTAGAATTAGATTCAGGTGCACCACATCAGGTGAAAATGATTAGAACACTATTACAGAGCTTTTCCATGGAGCCTGTCTTATTTAAGCCATAGACATTTAGTTTGGTTTGCTCTTGATTGTTGAAATGAGTGGTATCACCATGGTGAGATCCAAAGAGCTGTCTGAGGCCTTCAGAAAGAAGCATGTAGATGCAGATGAGTTTGAGAAGGATATAAAAAATCTCAAGACAGTTTGGAATCAGCCATTCCACTGTCTGGAGAATAATTTACAAGTGGAGAACATTTAAAACAACTGGCAGCATGGCCAGGGCAGGCTGTCCTAGCAAGTTCAGCCGAAGAGCAGACCCCAAGATGCTGAAATAAGTCTCCAAAAATCCTAAAATGTCATCACGGGTCAAACAGGAATGTCTTGCCACAGTTGATATCAAGGTACATGCATCTACCATCAGAAAGAGATTGTGCAAGTTTGATTTACATGGGAGCTGTGCAAGGAGGAAACCCTTGCTGTCAAAAAAAAACATCTGGGCAACACTGAAGTTTGCCAGAGACTGGGACATTTGGAACAATGTGCTTTGGACAGATGAATCTGAAATTGAATTATTTGGATGCAGTAACAGAGGACATGTTTGGCATAAACCAAAGCTTTTGAGCAAAAGAACCTCATACCAACTGTGAAGCATGGGGAGGAAATGTCATGGTTTGGGGCTGCTTTGCTGCAGCATAACACCTGGCCAGCTCACCATCATAGAATCCACTATGGATTCCTCATCATATCAGAGGATGCTTGAGGACAATGTGAAAACATCTGTGCAGAAGTTGAAGCTGAAGTGGGGGTGCACCATGAAAATGACAATGACTCAAAACAGTCCAGTAAATCTACCAAGGAATGGCTTACAAGAAAGAGTTCTGGAATGGTCAAGTCAAAGCCTGGATCTGAATCCTATTGAGATGCTGTGGGGTGATTTGAAGAGGAAGTACATGCAGGATCACATAGCTTAAGGAATTCTGCATTGGAGAGTGGATAAAACTTTCTGCCAGTCGATATCAGAGATTGATAGATGGCTATAGGAAATGTCTCATTGAAGTTATTTCAGCCAAAGGGGAAAAATACTAGCTATTAGGGCACAGGGTGTCCTAACATTTTCTTCAATAGGAATTGGCATCTTAGTTAATTTCCTTTGTTAAATAAGTAAATTTGTTTCTTGTTTTTGCATAGGTGAGACAATTACATCACCTTTATCTACAGATATAATTTGAAAGAATATTTAATTATTAATTAATTTAATGATATTTTGATATTTCTTAATAAAGAATTAAATATTTAATGGGGTGTCCTCATTTTTGCACATGACTGTAGATCGATAGACAGGCTTGTACACACAGAAACAAAGGTCTGGCAGCACACTGAATTCCACGCATGCCCTGGGGCTGTGTGTGGAGCTTGCATCTGACCATACCGGTCACACAGCGGTGTGTTGTAACCCTTAGAAATCTGCTCCATCTTGTAATTGTAGGCCAGCACGAAAAGGGTCCTCTGCAGGGCGTTCATCTCCTCCACCTTGGTCATCACATTCTTATAAATGCGGTCCATAATCTCCTGTAAGGTTTGGGGAAGGGGTTATGGCTTGTGGTTAAGATGCTGATCTGAGAGAGGCTTGGGGGGGGGGGGAGTCCCACCCACTGCTTACCGGCACTGCGGCCATCAGTGTGGGCTTCAGTGCCGTCGTGTCCCCTCTGCTGCCCTTCTTGATCTTTGAGGACTATTGAGAAACCGGAATCACATTAATGAGGTAAGAGGAAAAGCCAGGTCTCTCAGTGGCTCGGACATGTGTTGAGCGGGTATGAGGTGGGCATGGGGGCGCTCACCTGGTCGGCCAGTGTTTGGGCAGAGGAGTATCCGATGCGGCAGCCGTGAGAAACGCACACCATCTCCGCACTCAACTCCAGTACGTGGGCCAGTGGCAGGTACCCGATGTAGGTGTCATTCTCACTGCGCCGGACACAACCATGGCATCAATACGGTCTTTACAATAAAACCATGCCTGTTATTCTTGATAATCAACTCTATGTATTAGACGGCCCCCTGTTGGTCAGTGATACTTTATTTTTATTTTTTTAAAGTACATTCTGTTTAAAAATGGGAAATTGACAGGACAGCATGGCTGTGTGTGTCCCAGTGTGCCTAGCCTTGAGCCCTGCAGTTCCTGGGAGGATCTAGGCTCTCCATTTGACCCAGTAATGAGGGAGTAGCTATAGATCTTCGGTTTGGTCATTAACCACATGGCAGCCTCTTACTCGAGCTCAGGGATGCGTTCAGCCATGCCCGTCACCCCGGCGATGAGGTTGCTGTGGGAGATCATCACGCCCTTGGGAATGCCGGTGGAGCCACTGGTGTACATGATGACGGCAATGTCAGAGGGGCGGGGCGGCTGTCGGGGGCGGGACACTGGGGGAAAAACATAGCGATTGATACAGAGTTGTGCAGGCCGACAAGCCCAGCAGCCCTCCTCAGCAAGACCACGGTGACATCGTCATGCTTACTGTTCTCAGGCTTGGCCCCAAGCTCCTGCACTGCAGTCATGTTGTGGACCATGATGCCTCTGGGATACCCGGGCCAGGCCATCGGCTTTTTGTCCACCACAATGATGTGCTGGAGTCGGGGAACCTCCAACAGGATCGGCTAAGGTTCCAAATGGAGAATGTCAGCACTGTCGGTTTCAGCTGATGATCTCTAATGTCAATCACTGATTGCACACGCTGAATTTGTCCAAAATGACAAAAGAGGGATTAAGGCTTGGGATTAGTCTACCAGGTATGGGATTTGAACCCACCACCTAACCCTAACTCATGAAGATACACACCACCCCTGACCACCCTCAACAATTCTCTTCAGATAGCTAATCAAAGATGCGATAAGCAGTTACTTCACTGAGCTAGGCATTCTGGAGATGAAGCAGAGCAAATATTTGACATAGCTGAGGGTTCACACAGGGGTAGTGGAAAACCCTTTAATCCCAATCTTTAGGGATTAAGTGATAAGTAGCTGCCCAGAAAGTTCATAGCTACATGTAACATCATCAGTGTAGATTAAAAAGGCAAACACACTAGGCTAAATGCAGGTGAGACAGCGTACCTTCAGCCGGCTCTCCAGTAGCTCCTTACTGGTGATTATGTGTGTCACCTCTGCCTCGTTGAGGCCGTGGGCTATCGCCGGGCCTCCCAAGGTGGAGTACAGGGTGACCACTACCAAGAAACAGAATTCAAAGTGGAATGGTAGAAGAAAGGAAAAAACGGGCGGGGGAGAAACACAGACGAGGCTCATTAGTTTAGGCTCTTGGGTGTTCATCATAAAGCTGGAAGAATGCTGGGGGGGGGGCGTCAACATGTCAGTGCAGGGGCCACACTCACGCGGGAAGTTGTGCATGAAACAGGCCTGGGCAGATATTATCCACTCGGCCCGTGTCTCGCAGCAGATGGCGATGTTGCATTTAGACTTCTGGCCTAGCGCAGCAAGCCCGCTACCAAACGACGCCGCTGCCTGGAACGTCTTCTCATAGGAGAGCCACTCATAGTCCCCGAGGATCACCTGCAGGGGGTGACAGAGCGAGGTCAGGGGTTAAGGGTCACTTTTTAAGAGATGGATGCATGTTTATGCAAAAAAAAGCTAAAACCGTTTAGTTACAGCCCAACATTTCCCGAGGAAAATGTACTAAAATGTGACGTTTCATACATTTAATGCATTAAAACTGAGCCTCATATATTTTTTTTATTACTGTTTAGTGATGGCATGTTCCCTCTCCATGTCTATGTAGGTAAACAATTATACGAATTTTTCAGTGGTTGCTAAATTAAAACCTCAACAGTTTCTCCGTCAGCAGTGCTTCAGTTAATAAAGTAAGAACGGCCTAACTGCACCTCGCACAGCCTGTGTCTATGACTCAGGCTAATTTAGTGGGTTTGCTGTGGGAAGTGAGACTTTCCTGGTGTGTGAACCCCAGTCACATATGAAAAAAACAACCTGGGATAGATACATTTTCATTTCCACTTCCATAACGGTAAAGTAATGGGTGTCGTGTACATCCAACTGATATCAATGTAGTCAATAAAGGGCAAGAAGCCTGCCCCCCGCCATTCTCAAACATGGTAATCTGTTATGGTTCTGCATTCACACTGGAGCCATGTCAGAAAGTGACCGCTAATGTTGCTAGGTCACCAGACTTACCGCTTTGGTCCCATTCCCCCATGACAGTAAAATAGCAAAGAATAAGTGGATTTCAGTGTGTGTGAAACGCAGCGAAAAGAGAGATGCTAAGTTAGCTCATTTTATTAGACTTTATAAGAGTATCTGCTAAATGACAATGTAATATAGCCCGTTAGTGCTGTTAACCAGCTGAATTCCATAACGCATACACAGGGTTTGGGGAATTGGGCTTTGCGAATGAGTCTCCAAGGCATTGGATTAGAAGACTGATTTGCTGGATAGATGGTTTTTGCCATAGCGGGCCACTATAGACAAATGTAATCAGTGGAAAGACTGTCTTACTGAGGACAGACACATACATAGATACATAAATGCATACATATATACACTATATGGAAAAAAGTACTTTAATTATTGAATTCAGGTGTTTCATTCAGACCCATTGCGACAGGTGCATAAAATCAAACACTTAGCCATACAGTCAGGTTTACAAACATTTGTGAAAGAGTGGGTCGTTCTGAACTGCTCAGTGAATTCAAGCATGGTACTGTCATAGAATGCTACCTTTGTGATGTCACTTTGTGAAATTTCTTTCCTGATAGATATTCCATGGTCAACTGTAAGTGGTATTATTGCAAAGTGGAAGCGTTTAGGAACAATAGAAAATCACCCATGAAGTGGCAGACCACATAAAGAGCAAGGTCACCGAGTGCTGAGGTACATAGTGTGTAAAAGTCACCGACGCTCTGTTGACTCAATAACTGTAGAGTTCCAAACTTCCTCTGGCATTAGCCCTAGCACAAAAACTGAGCACTGGGAGCTTCGTGGAATGGGCTTCCTAGGCTGATCAGCAGCATGTAAGCCTCACATCACTAAGTGAAATGCCAAGTGTCAGATGGAGTGGTGTACAGCACGCTGCCACTGGACTCTGGAGCAGTGGAAACATGTTCTGGGAGTGACAAATCACACTTCTCTGTCTGGCAGTCTGATGGATGAGTCTGGGTTGTTAGATGCCAGGAGAACATCACATGCGTGACTGCATTGTGCCAACTGTAAAGGTTGGTGGAGGAGGGACAATGGTATGTGGTTGTTTTTCAGGGGTTGGGCTTGGCCCCTTAGTTCCATTGAAAGGAACTCTTAATGCTTCAGCATACCAAGACATTTTGGACATTTTCATGCCTCAAACTTTGTGGGAACAGTATCTGGCATGCTGACAATTCCCATAGGCACACTACAAAATCTTGTGGAAAGTCTTCCCAGAAGACTGGCAGCTGTTACAGCTGCAAAGGGGGAACCAACTCCATATTGATGTCTATGGATTTAGAATGGGATGTCATAATGTAATGGCCAGGTCTCCCAATACTTTTGTCCATATAGTGTGCATACGTTCTCCCCATGACAGCGCTGTGGTGATTTTAAGGGCCTAGGCCCATACCACCTGCAGTTCAGACTAATCCATCTGAAACTAAGCATGTCTGGGCCTGGGCAGTACGTGGATGGGAGACCAACTAAGAAGGCTAGGTTGCTGCTGGAAGAGGTGCTGGTGTGACCAATGGGGGAGCCCATCTTGTGGTCCATGTGGATCCCAATACAGAGTAAACATGTTTTAGTTTAACTTAAAGTCCCTGCATTATAATGTTCATATACATAAATTAAAGTAAGAAAAAGCCTGATCATAAGCTGACTGGTGAAGTAAGAATTGTGCGACATGGGATGTTAGTATTAATATTGCATGTTGTCCAGCCCTATAATATACAGTCATTTTTCAAATTCAGTACAAAATACCCCACCCCACGTTGAGATGTCATTCGGCACCAGTATCAGTACCAGATTTTATGCCAGTGGAAAACCAACACCTTGAAGTACCGTACTTTTGGTACTTTCGTGAAGTACCAAAAGTAAGGTACCTGGTATGGTGGAAAACTGCCCTTTAAAGATAATGCAGAATTAGGGAATACTTGAGACTCCCTGGGGAAAACTAGGAGCGCTTGTTTTGATCCAGCTGATGTAATACAACGCAGAAGAAATGCTGTAATTTAGAAATGAGATCGCACAGAGGTATGAATCAAGATTGCGGTTTTTTATGATTAACTGTGCAGCCCTACTTTTAGTGTCTTGAAAAGCGCTATATAAATGTAACATTCATTCAGTCATTCATAGGGCAGGGGGACACCTCGGTCAGGAGGAGAGTTAATTTGCCTTTACAAAAAATAAAATTATAATCTTGGGATTTTGCATGGGATAAGCATATTTTTTCCAGAATCTACTGTTCCGGTTTCACTGTTGTGTAAACCAGGCCGGAATGAGAAAACCTCTGAATAACAGGCTAATAAATAAATAACTAAATAACAGGCTGGTTGATTTGGCTGATACAAAAATCCCACTTGCCAATACGCATTACAAACCAGATCATATGATTAGTCTGAGGAGTAAATAAGTTTACGAGGTGGAATGTTTTAGCTCTCTTGTTTTGGAAAAGGCTGTAAATAAAACTAATAATATCTTCTAAACACTTACCCTGCTCAGGGTAACATGGAGGCAAGCAAGAACACTCCACACACAGAGCTGAGGTGAGATTCGAACCCCCAACCCAGAAGGCCTACGGCGTTAGTGCCAGGGACTGAGCTAACATGTTGTCCTATCAGCATTTTTAAAATTCATTTATCTGACACTTATATCTAAAGCAACTTAAAGTAGAGGGAAGGGTAACAATTGTGTGCGTTCCATGGAATAATCTAGCTGAGAAATTTGAAATGGCATCAAGCAAGAAGAGAGTAATGTCATCATAATGAGGGAAGAAGGACCAGCCACTATTTACCCTGTAAGAAGGATGGCATCACTTTCGATGGGTTCAAAGTGACAAATCGATGTGACCACCATGTGTCACAATCATAGGCTTTAGACATGCTGACATGGACAGTAAAAACCACTAAGGCCAACCTAAGAATCTGCCTGGCTTACCCCATTAAACAACCAATTAATCCCCTCATACCTCTACTCAAATGGCAGTTCCCACAATGCACCAGGAAAGCCATGTCACATATCTCCCCCCTTTCCCCCCGAGCTAGCGCCCAAGTTTGCCCTGACCTTCTTGAAGACTTTCCCATTGGGTTGCAGCTCATCCTCCTCGCTGAGGAGCACCCGAGTCCCCAGGCAATCCCGGCGGGGGAACAGCTTGGCCGAGGTCGCGAACACCTTGTCCAGCGTATCACAGCCAGGCCGTAGCGAGCTGGCCAGGCACTGTGTGCTGTTCACAGCCCTGTAGGGGCCTGCGGGGCCCCTCATTGGCACTGCCTTGCTGCGGCGGGCACGCTTTTGCCTGACCGAAGCACCAGAAAACAGGGACCAGGGCAGGAAGATGATGCTGGAGTAGATCCAGACGACACAGTGGAAGAGCAGCGACAGCAGGGGGTGCACGTCCGACTTCAGCTTCATGGTGAATGGGGGGGCGAGGATGAGCAGCGAGTCTCAGGCCTGTGATGACTTCTCTGCTGGGCGAACCCTCTGCACCAAAGTAACCAAAGTAAAACATGAGAGATAGCCAAGAGCCTCTGAACCTGTCAGCCAGGCATCACCTTAATGTACATTTTAGATCTTTAGAAGATACTGATGAAAGGGGAAAAAAATAATAAAAAGAATAATCTTTTGTCCAGTAAGTGACCTACAATCTTTGCCGAAATGTTTGGGCTTGGGATACACCCTGAACTAACATTAAAAAAATGGAAAGATACTAAAATCAGATAAGGCTGAGTCACCTCTTTTAAAAAAAACTCAACAATTACTTCCTTTTAATGATTTCATTAAAAAAAAAAGCATAAGTAAATCAAAACCGAGCAAATGACACTAACCTTCCTGGAAGAATCAAAAAACTCTAAGCCCTAAAAAGCCAACCAAAACAAGCTGAAAGAAACCCCTGTCACCCAAACTGAAAAAAGGACGTGTGAGATTATGGCCTTAACCCTTACCCAAAGCCGGGACCCAACACCAATGAGCCGCTTACTGCAACTGGGCTCTCCCTACCCAGCTAGAGAAGTAGCGAGTTATACCAAGATTTTCATAGGAAACAAACTGGGACCATTCATGTGAATTATCTCAGCAAGCCAAGTCCAAAGTAGGTGAAAGGTATCCCCAGTGGCAAAACAACCCACCTTAAGGTCCTGCGGGTGGAGGGGGGTCATAAATCTCAGCCAAAAATTGCATAAGAGTCCCCAGATTAACACACAAATATGTACTGGACAGTTTCAAGTTTAGCCACACGGAAATGTAAAACTACCCCAAACATGACCACAGGAGTTCTATACTAGGGTGAGTGGCTGATTTTATCAGTGCAGAGTCAGAGATGTCACGATTGCAAAAGCACACACCAGCAGGCCCCTCATTAATGACGATGGCGATGTAGGCTGCGGTCACACATACGCACCCCTCCCCGACTGCTATTAACCTCCTCAGGCATTACTTAAAGAAGCCAGCAGCTCAGTGTGGAGATGCCGTTAAGCATTCACGTGTCATCCAGGATCAAGCAGGAAAGATCTATTATCCTTGGACTGCAGGTATGACGATGTGTCACCGAGCGATGGCAGATAGCCATAGTCGGGATGTTCACTACCTGACAGCATAGTACGAAACGGCTATGCAAACCAGAGAACCTTTATTATTAAAATGAAAAAACGCGAAAGGTCACTCTAAATGACTGTCAAATTACGGCAAGGTGTTGAGTTTAGGCAATGACTCAGTCTGTCCTTAATTTCTCCACCCACTGCAGAATTAAAATAATTGTCCCAAACAGGAATTTCTTTCGATTATAGGTGAGGCTATGTTAAATGGCCATGTAGGAAGCAAGGTAAACTTTCCACATCGAGTTTATAGATGTGGCTGGCAACAAAGGAAAGGAAACGGGATCTGTGGCTCTTGCTAGCCATCGGGGGCCGTGCAAACCGAGGATTGACGGGAATAGACTACCGTGGGCTCCACAAGCATGCAGACAGGTTGGGCAACAAATCTAATGTTGTGCAACAAATTTCCCATCATGGATCTTTTGCTTGCATTTATAAGAGAAGGAAGGAAGCATGCCTGCTTCATTTCAGCTTCGTCTTTAATCGAAATCGGCATGATCTTTCTGGTACAGCAGGGTCATCAGACTCAGACTGTCACCCCAATTGCAAGGCACTCCTCCACAATGACATAGCATCGTTTGCTGATGCGGATCCTGACATGCCCTGATAGTGGGTCCTACATAGCTGGCATTTGTCATATTGGCAAATTAGAAGTGCTAAAATGGCTGATTACAATCCTGCCTGTGTGAAGCTGATTGCTCCCTTGAAAAATAAATCAACTAAATGTAAAACTCGACAAATATCTCGGACATACCAGTCGTATAATCTGTCAGATCAAAAAAAACAACAACACCCTACCATTAAAAGGTATTATTCCGATGGCGCGATGAGGCGCACATGACGATGCTTTAAAGCAGGCAGATATCTACTAACATGCCTCCTCCCTGCCTTCCCATAGGCCAATTTTATTAAACGTTATCATATCTCATTTGCAACGTTGTACAACAAATGAGGATATAACAGCAAAACCCCGCTGGATTCTCAAGATCAGACAGCGACATTCAATGTGAAGACGAGATAAGTAAGCTGGTTAAACGGGCTGCGTACCGGCCATATCTGCAAATCCTATCCGCTGGATTTAAGGTTGTTAAAGCGATAGCAAATACCAAGACAATACACTCACCTTATTCTAGCTATGAGTATCCTCACAATAGCGGTCGCTTTTGTCTGGAAAAGTAAGCAATTACAAATATATAACAATCTGTAGAGAAAATAAGAAATATAGTAATGCACGACGCAAACAGAAAACCCGAAGCAAATTATTTCTTCCGATACCGGTCCTCGGAATTCTACAGGGTAATAGTAGGAAACGTCGTCAAGGCATAGGCTGATCCTGGCCCCTGATTGGATAATTCGGGGTGGCGCGTGCTGGAGTAACGTCTATGACGTCGCAAACGGGCCCGCGAGGCTACTCGCGGTCAGCGAGCGAGCCCCACTTATGCAGTCAAATTTATATCATCCATGTGGTATTTTCATTTCCTTGTCACCATCAGGTGACTCTGGGACGCATTTGATTCTCACTGGAAGGAAGAATCAAATACGTCTATAAGCACTCTTGTAGTCTTTGCGAAATATGGGTGAATTTGCACACAGAACTCTTAATTTTTGTCACAGATTCCGCATCACTTCCCCATTCTTTGTTTCTGTCCAAAACGGCGTGCCTCGTGGCTATCAAGTGTAGCCGTTTTTCAGTTTAAGCATTCATCTCTCATTCCTGCATGACTATTTTGGCAACATGTATTGCTACTGATTAACCATTTTAAGTCTAAAGAGACATGGAGGGGAGGAAAAGAAAGAAAAAGTTTCGAGGATGTGAGAGAAAGGGTGTAAGGAAGGAGAGGACTCAAGATGGAAGGGGAAGTGGCGCATGAAAACCAAATAAACGAGAATGGACGTTGAGCTCGTGGAGAAAGTCGCGATGAGTGGATTGTTTGAAAGTTTATGCATATATTTATATAACTAATCATATATCATCCACGACGGGCATTGAATCTAATATAGGTGCCACTTAATCTAAATGCATATCTTTGGACTGTTTGAGGAAACCAGAGAACTCTTGACACACAATCTAAAAATGTATGGAGACAAAATGAACCCTAAACTGAAAAAAATAATGAGAAACTGCTGCAGCGCACTGACAGTCTGGTGCATCAAACGCCAAATGCCATATGATGCTGAACTAGGTTATAAGGAGAGGTGAAGGTTATAGGTAACATAATACAGGCTATTTTAATTACGTTTCTCGGTAAAACTGTGACAACAAATACCACGGCTTGACTTGACACATTAATTCATTACTTTCGGTGGCTATGTAAGAGATTATGGACGCTGCCTATGTTAATGCTGTTCCTTGTACAATAAAAATGGAATGCAGTGGGACCTGCATTTTATTAGGAATACACTATTTTAAAGCAATCTTTATGTGTCAGAGCCACCATATTGTGAAATGTATATTTGTAGCCATATTGTGTAGTTTATGCTCCCGCAGATTTTTAATATTTTTAATACATTTGAATATTCTTAAGCTACATTGCCATTCTTGATCCAGTTTCACTTCTACCCATAAGCGCCGCTGGTGTAGTGGTATCATGCAAGATTCCCATTCTTGCGACCCGGGTTCGATTCCCGGGCGGCGCACTAGCTTTTGCGTATGTTATATTATTGCGGGTTTTCGCTGCAACTACCTAATTAGATTACTAATCAGAGGACTGAGTGGCTGAAGAGTCCTTACACCTGGGATTGAACAGCTGACCTAAAGGTTATCCCGAAAACCTGCATACACACCGACCCTTTGTGGACATGATTGCCAACCCCTGTACAAAATCATACAAAATGAATACAGCGACATCTAGTGAGTAGAACGTGTAAAGATATTAGCAGCCATTTTATTATTAGGTGTCTTACACTGTGCCTACATATAATAGTACAGTTGTCGATTAACAGAAGTGGTGTGTTTTTTTAACTAATTGTGAGAATCTTACTTTAATAATTAAAAAAATATCATTTATAGTATTGATTTTATACAGGCCCTATAGCAGTCTACTCCGGCTGCATTTGGGTCCTTCGTAACAAGAACGCTGTCAGGTAGTGAACATGCCGACTGTAAGCGTTAAAAGGGATCTTCTTTTTCGAGCCCTGGGCAAGGAATACAGTAAGATTGTTTTGTTTTCGAAAGATAATTCAGTGGTGTTCATATTTATTTGACATGGAATTATTTGACAGATATTGTCTTATGAATGGAAGCGGCTGGAAGGTTGGGTAGATCTCAAATGACCGCGGTCAGTTTTCTTAGAGTAACATCAGCAGAGTTTTTCAGATGACAGGTCGTAGACAAGGTAGCAATTATATTTACACTGACTATAAAAACAGGGAGCATCTGTTTCGAATAGCCCATGTGAATATTTTTCACGGAAGATTTGTAAAAACATCATGACCACTAGGTGGAGTAACGATGTGGTCTTTGCAACACGATTGCATCATTTCATCATTTAAATGTGGTACCATTCAAGATTCCTCATTATTGCTTTACCTGTTATATACTGGGGGAAGTGTTACCTTATTTGGAAGTGTTACATTGACGTGTTTTATTTATCTACGTCTGTCTGTAGACTTACTTGATGCCAGACATACCGATCTGCATTATGCTTTTGTCCTGTGATTTTTTAAAATAGAAAATGAAATTTTATTCTGATGTTTGACATGTTCCTTAGGCTTATTATTTACCAGCCAAGTGATATTTCTTAATTCCCCTACAGCTGATGAGGAGTTTGATGAGCTCTGCTTTGAGTTTGGCTTGGAGCTTGATGAGATTGTGAGTCATACATTCTGAGTCTGTCACTGAATTATTATTATGACTGAAAATAACATATAACATACTTAATATAACATATGAGGTAACCTAATAAATGTTACGTTGATTTGAATGAGCAGAAATAGCATTGTTGTTGATGTAGAAAATGAGGTGTGTATGGCCTGTATGCCTAGACGTCAGAAAAGGACATCATACTTCGAGAGCAGGGGGACGTGAAGGCAGAGGGGGCCTCTGATGTTGTCCTGTACAAGATCGATGTACCGGCGAACCGCTACGACTTGCTGTGCCTGGAGGGCCTGGTCAGGGGGCTGCAGGTCTTCAAGGAGAAGTAATGATCCCCTCCTCATGCCCTCTACCACCTGCCTCTACACCATCACATTTGTTTAGCAGTAGGGAGAGCAGTCTGCCAGTCCCTGGAGCTGTATGGGGTAGTAGGCTCAAGGGTCCAATTATGAAATCACTCTGCTGACCACAGGATTCAAACCAGAGACATTCTGATGACAGACAGGGAATCGTAACTTGCAGAGCTACACACTGGTCCTCTACACATTTTGTTTGTGTGTGTGTGGGTGGCTTTTCACATACGCTTCTGCATGTCTGCTTTGATGTGTGCAGGATAGATGCCCCCCATTACAGGCACGTGCCTGCATCCAGCGGGGAGCCACAGAGGCTGATCATCACCGAAGAGGTAGGTGACCTCCCAGGACACGCCTGACTCCATCTTAAGGGGCGTGGCATCTGCCTGGGGCATGTGGATTCACACCCTGGTCCCCCCTCCCCCCCCCACAGACGGCGGCTGTGCGCCCCCACGCAGTGGCTGCTGTACTTCGCAACATCGCCTTCACCCCAGAACGCTATGAAAGCTTCATTGAGCTGCAGGAGAAACTGCACCAGAACGTATGCAGGTCAGTGTCATACACTTTCAAGGCCAGATGTGTTTACTCTCCACTCGATAATATACTTTTACATTTCATTTACTTGGCATATCCAAAGCAACATATCAGTGATGATCCGAGAGTAGGGTCAGTCAGTCCCTGGAACAATTGGGGTTAAAGGCCTTGCTTGAAGGTCCAGTTGGGGAAATAACTCCAACTGTGGGATTTGAACCTGTCACCTGATCACAGGCATAGAGGCACACACCACCTGACATGATACGATGGCTGTCCCCTCGTGGTGTCACTTGGTAGACCCCACGGATGGGTTCTCTGGGTGAACCATTGTAACCCTGGGCTGTCTCTGCAGGAAAAGGACTCTTGTGGCGATTGGGACGCATGACCTGGACACCCTGGTAGGGCCCTTCACTTACACAGCCAAGCCCCCAGGGGACATCCTGTTCAGGCCCCTAAACCAGAGCAGGGAGTTCACTGCCACTGAGCTCATGAGCCTCTACAAGGTAAGGCCCTCTGTGTAACCTGAGCCACTGTACCTCCTCCACACCTCTGTAGATCTCTTCTGGATGGGTGTATGGAAAGGAAGGAAGAAAGGAAAGAATGAAAGAGGCTTTATTGGTCCCAAAGGGAATTACAGGCATCACAGATGTGAATAAACACGACTGGACCATAAAACATGCAATATACAGCACAATTTAACCAAAAAATATAATGTGCAAAAACAGTATGTGCAGAACTGTACAGTGACAGACAGATTGTGTTCTGGTAAGGAGAGCCACTAACTGCAGAGTTTGATAGCAGCTAGGAACGTCTCTGCGGTATTATCACACGAACAATAATGCGTTTAGGGAAAATACACCTGCATGGGAGGGGTTTTATTCTGAGAATAAGATCAAAGCTTCTGTCATTTGTGACTTGTTATATAAATGACCAGTGAAAACTTCTAATGGGAAAGAGGAGGGTGGAAGACTGCAGGGCGTGATCACATGATGTGATGGTTTACGCATTTTTCTAATGTTCCAGACGGACAGCCACCTGCGCCACTACCTGCACATCATTGAGGACGAGCCGGTGTTCCCCGTCATCTATGACAGCAACGGTGTCGTCCTCTCCATGCCTCCCATCATCAATGGTGCACCATGGGCGGGGGCATTTTATCCCTTCATTATCTCAGTTGGATTTATTTGTGGCGTAGAATCATTTTGCAGTGCAGGATTTATTTGTGTGCTTCTGTGCTGATGATGATCTGTTGATGTTCTGCTCTCGTAGGGGACCACTCGAAGATCTCCCTGAACACAAAGAATGTGTTCATTGAGTGCACAGCAACTGACCTCACAAAGGTAAATGCGTCATAACAGACATACAATACGTCTCGTTGTTTATATGCAGTGCAAAAGTTTTGAGCAGTCAAAGAAAATGTTTAAAGCTATGTAACTGTGTAGTAAGTATATTTGCTTAGGAAAAAAATAACATTAGAATATATGCAAATTAGCAGTAACAAGAAAAACTAGAGCTGTAACAACTATAAGAATAAGTCAATAATAATCAGTAATAAAAATAGTTGACAATGAATTTTATTTCCATCTTTGCGATTTGGTGCATAAATTGAGTGTAATGACATCATCACCTAGCAATGGTAATCTTTCACATGCTTAAAATGATGCAGAACCATTGTTTAATCTATGTCACACCACAACCCTAGAGAACAAGCAATATATGGTGGAGATATACAATGGTACCTCAGTACTCAAATTCATTAGAACTCGAAATTCTTAAAAGTCGAACTAACCAGTTCGAAAAAAATGACCTAGAACTCAATCTGAATCTCAGAAGTCGAACTGTGAATGCCGACCTAAGAGAACTTGTACACACGAGGAAATGAGTCATGGGGCACGTCTCTCAGCAGAAACAAAGGGTAACGCTTCAGTCTCAGCCTCACATTTGCTGTGATAGCATCGTTTGTTGGTGATAGTGCTTTTTTATTGAAAATATCAGGTAATACACTGTACTTTATATCATTTTGGTAGCCATTGCTCACCAAAAAGTTACGCAATAGTTGTCCTAAAGTTACAACCTAAAAGTTTTGCGATTTACGAACAAATTAACGAATACAGAGTAATGATAAAAATAAACAATGGACCGCATGGCATAGTCTAGTGTTGGCGCAGTTTTGGGGCATGGCTTGGGGTAGTGTTGGGGTGCATTCTTTAACGTTTTGGAAGCCATTAAGAAAAAAATGTTACGCATGGCGTACAGTGTTGGCGCACAGTGTTTTTAACTTTACGCATTGTTTGGATACATTTATTTTCTTACTTTACAAGTTACTGTTTTGATAAATGTGCTGTTCTTGTTTTATCCTGTTCATTTTGTGTTAAAATGCTAAAAAAACATATTTAGGTGTAATCTTTTGTGTCCGGGAACCAATTCATTGGTATTCCATTATTTCTTATGGGGAAAATTCAATCAGAACTCAAACTTTTTAGGATTTGAACCCGAGTTGTGAACAGATTAAGTTCAAGTTCTGAGGTATCACTGTATTTAAATAGAGATTAGGGCTACAACTAATGACTATTTTGATAGTTGACTAGTCATCGACTATTAAAACGACTAATCGGGTTATAAATCGCATAATTATAAAATGGCTCCTATTTAGTTACCAGCTTTTACATTTAGCATGAGGTTATTGTTCGACTTGAATGCCGCAAAAAAACACATGTAAAATGGGAATTGGCTGTCGTGTGATTGATTGTGCAAATAGATTTAACACAAGCTATCTTTTTAGAGATTGCCAAAAACTGAATAAGTAAGTATAGGACGTGGATTGGTCACACATGGCCGATACCCGGTCCGTCACCTAGGTCTGGATCAACGCCGATACTGATCCGAATTTCTTTGTTTCTTTGTTATAATCTGGGCTGCATATAACTGGTACGCATTCACCTTTAAAAGCGGTACGTTCGGCAATCCATTGCTGTGACGGTGCAAATGTGTATGTATTTTATGTGCATTTGCGCTGATATGACACAAAATGATCATGCATTTTAACCTGTATATGCTAATTCGTACTTCATTTGCGGTATAGAGGTTAAAATGCATGGTAATTTCTTGTCATATCAGCTATTTATATAGTACAGAAGCCCTGAACCGCATTTGATGAATTTTTTTGGAGACAATAAGTCGTTATTTCGACCTAATAAGTCGCTAAAACGAGATATTATCTTATTTCAACATAATAAGTCGTTAAGCTTTGCGCCAATATTAAAGAATGCATTAAGTCATGCTGACGCACTGTTAACATCAGTAGCTTGCTTGGTACACTAACGACCCATGTATTTCTGGGAATTTTACATAGTTTGTGCTTTCATTCCAAGTTAACCCTTACTGATGTTAACTTTATGTAGACCATTAATATGCTCCATATCATTCTTATCGTTTGTCATAAATTGCCTATAAACTTATTGTGTGTAGCATTTCATAACATTTCATATTCCACTAATTCGTTTCTAAAACATTACCTGGGTAATTCATCTACATCCGAACTGAAAATCAGAATCATTCAAAGTCGCGATCATAGCGCGTTGGAAAGAGTTTAATTATGGAACTGGATTCTTTTTGTAAGTTTCTACAGTAAACCACTTAATAGGATAATAGTTTAAAATACAGTGGTACCTCGGCTCTCGAACTCACTAGAACTCGAATTTCTTGAAAGTCGAACAAACCAGTTTGACCTAGAACTCGATCTGAGTATCAGAAGTCGAACCGTGAACGCTGACCTAATATAAATTGCACGCGCCAGGAAATCCTACTGCAATTCTACTGCAATGCAATTCTTACTTGAATGCCTTCTTCACAGACTGGACGATTAACCAAATAAAGCAGCGCAACATTACAGTAAC
>JAODJU010000043.1:17861157-17884126 GCA_026776725.1 Gnathonemus echidnorhynchus | reverse complement strand
TTCAATGGAGATTCACCATTGTAACTCAAAGCTAGTCTAGGCTTAGGCTTAATCCTTGACTGGGAAACTGGCCAATACTGAACTAACAGCACAGAGGCTACAACGGGATCTTGATTTAATTAGCAACTGGGCTGATGAAATTTAACATAGATAACTGTAAGGTAATCCATGCAGGGAGCAGAAATATAAAGTACATATATTTTATGGGTTCCACTGAAATAAAGGTATTTCAGTGGATTCCATTCAATCAAAAAGGTGCTTCCAGCTTTAGAACAAGTAAGTACAATGCCATGTCTCCTGTTCCGTGTTCTGAGTGCAATATGTTTATTCTTCTCTGGTCATTAGCGGTACGTCTACATGTAAGAAGTGTCAGTTAGTCGCTAGGCTGAGGGAGAAGATCGTAATTTTAGAGGGACGTATCCGGATGTTACGGGACATTCAGGAGAATGAGAGTTTTATTGATTCATTGTTAGCGGCTCCGGATGTGTCTGCCATAGGTATTCAATCTCCCCCCGCTCCGGCAGCAGAGCCTTCGCAGCAAGGCAAGTGGGTGACGACCCGGCAGCATAGTCGTAAATCCAACCCTAACTCACACTGGCACCATTCGCCCATTCGCGTTTCCAACAGGTTCTCCCCACTCAGTGAAACTCCCGCTGAGACACCTGTTGAAAGTGCTCTAATACTGGCTCTAATGACTCTATTCTAATGCCTTGTCCACACGTACACGGGTATAATTTTAAAACGGTGTTTTTCCTCCTACGTTTAAAAAAAATCCACGTCCACACGAACATTGTCTTCTAAAAAATTTCAGTCCACATGAAACTGCTAAAATGCGCTGGCAATAGCATGCCAAAACAACAGGCGGCATTATAACTCTAACCGTACTGCCATGTTAGCCAATCAGAAGCCTAATTGCCAGTCCTGTTAAGTTGAAAACCATGGCACACATTCCGACGTCTGTGTTGATCAATATAATGTGGGAGTGACTCAACATTTATCTGTACACATGTAAGAAGTCCTGTCAGCAAGGTTAGCACACGAAGTATTTCGGCTATGACCACCATTGCTCAAACTCGCCTAATGTATACAGCAAACAGCGCACATTCTGACGTTAAACAAAGTGGACAACGGCACACAATCTGATGTTTTTTCCCTGTTTACATGTCGATGCTGAAAACAACTGAGTTTTTTTAAATCTTCACCCTGGATGGAGTTTTGCAAAAGCTCCGTTTTCAGTGACCTGAGACGCCGTTTACGTGTGGACAAAAGCCCAAGAAGTATAGCAAAACGTACGTTTCAAAATATACCCGTGTACGTGTGGACAAGGCATAAGAAACGTGAGAGTAGCGACTCCAGCGACCGTAGTTAATTGTCTGCCTGGTGCCAGAGCAACCAACATCTCGGCAAATTTAAAAGTGCTGGCTAAAAGTAAACGTAAATACTGTCCCACTCTTGCCAGTGTGAGGAAGCAATACTAAAGGCCAATAGGATGATGGGTTACATCTCTAGGTGTGTGTAATTTAATTCAAGGGAGATGACGCTACGATTATTTAATTCCTTGGTAAGACCCCACCTAGAATATTGTGTGCAGGTTTGGTCACCATATACCTTAAAAAGGATATTGCTGCCTTGGAAAGAGTGCTAGATAAGGTTTTAACAACTCTGAGATATTAGTTGAGTTCTCCCCCAAACAAGCTTGATGGGCCGAATGGCCTCCTCTCTTTTGTAAATTTCTTATGTTCTTATGTCTATCCTGGGTTCTATCCAACAAAGCGGAAACATTATATCTAGTTTTGTTTTATTTGATCTTAAAACTGCAATGGAAGTGCCTATTTGGGGAAGATGGTCAAGGGATCATTAATTCAGAGCTAAATAGAAATAACACAATTTTAGCAGAGTCATGCGTAACTTAATGGTGGAGATAAGGTATGAGAAATGTCCAGAAATCATACAGTGTACTTACACAAACCAATATGGTATAGCTTACTACACACCTAGGCTGCACTAAACGTTTTTTTATGGGTAGAAAGAGTACACTCTAAAATAACAATAGAGTACAGTATAGTAAATACATAAACCAATAACGTAGTTATCAAGTATTATGTACTGTACATAACTGTACGTGCTATACTTTTCCACAACTGTCTGCGCAGTAGGTTCGTTTACACATCATTGTGTGGCGCACTACTGTATACCTAATAAGGTTGATTGTTCTGCACAAAATTCAAACGCTGTTTCACTGTAGCATTTTGATTTTGCTGACGGATTCAAATATCCATGAGAATGACCAAATATAAGCATTGTAGGCTTCTGCTATGCTTTCATTCGCAAAATAAAACTTTTTTTTTTTTGTAGATTTCATGCCTGGGGAACACAATACTGTCATTCCGGCAGCCTCCCTTTGTAGTTTTAGACTTGTTCTTGCATATAGCCTTCTATTAATTGACATACTGAAAGTATTAATGATCCCCAGTGCCCTGGCCAGTGTAACTGGTTAGAGGATGGATGGATGGATGGATCAGGCTCAGATGGTCCTTAACAGGCTAATAATGAACAAGGCAGGTTGAAAGCAGTGTGGGCTGGAATGAAAACATTCTGGCTGGGGGTTCGTTCAGGAATAGGGTTGAGAACCACAGCCCTACACTACCTGGGATGTGCCCCAGGCTGAAAAATTGAAAGATTGAACAGTCCTCCTCTGTTTTGAGAATCTGTATTCACGTTGCAAGTTCTTGTGATGTTGTACTTAATCTAGATTTTTCTGTTTTGCTTGCTTACTTAGGCAAAAATTGTTCTGGACATGGTGGTGACGATGTTCAGTGAGTACTGTGAAGAGCCATTCACGTAAGTCCAGACTCTGCACATTGCAAATGCATAACATTACATGGCATTTATTTAGCAGCTGCTTTGTCCAAAGTGATGTGCAAGTGAGGATCAGAAAGCTGGGTCAGACAGTGTCCCAGGTGCAGCTGAGCTTAAGTAAGCGCGCAATAAAATTCGAACCTACAACCTTCCAGACACATGCGCAGATCCCTATCTCACGTAGCATACATTAGAAATGTATGCGTATACCCAGAAGGTCATTGGTTTGAATCCTGTGTTGGAAAAGTAATTGTTGTGCCCTTGAGCGTGACCTTTAACCCCAACTGCTCCTGACGTGCTGGATGCAATCTGACCTCATGCTCTGATTTTGCTTACTTTGGGTGACACCAAAGCATCTAAGAAATCAATAAACGTACAGGCATGCTTTAGCTATGTCTAAAACCCTTCTGCTTTCCTCTCACAGCGTAGAGGAAACCGAGGTGGTGTATCCAGACGGAAGGACAGTCCTGTACCCGGTATGTCCTCTGCCCTTTACCCTGCCGTGACTCTGTTTCACCAGTGTACATTTACCTCCATGTTTATTATAACATCCTTAGGAGCTGGAGTACAGGACGGAAATCCTGTCCGGAGATCTCATCAACACTCGGGTGGGCATTAGGTGAGTGCGGCTTGGCGTGACAGCAATGGAGAACCAAACATGCTGAGCTCAGCGTGCCGGACTCGGGCTTTTACCGGGGACAGGCTCATGTTGCAGCCGCCATGTCCTCCTGGGCTTCTGTATACATTTCTGACGCTCGTCTTCCATCGCGCATCGAGTAACGTCGCTGTTGCTTGGTTACGCATGGGTGGTCAGGGGTTGCATTCAGTCTGTGTGTGTGTGTGTGTGTGTGTGTGTGTGTGTGTGTGTGAAAAGAGAGTTGCGTATATGAATCGTGTTTACGCTGCATGTGCTGTGAATGAGGCGAATATGATCAAAAATGCTTAAGCATTCTGTATACAAGGGGTGGTTTGTGGTTGTGAGATCAATCTGTGCCTGTTAGTGGAATGCTTTGAGTTCAAATCTCATGAGGGTCGAGGGCTTTATGAAGAAACTGTATGTGTGTCTCAAAGGATAGCAAGAAGAGAGATGCTTAGGCTAAAGGCTGTATCTATACTCATCGTACAAACGTAAAATGTATTATTTCTAGTCCACCTGGTTGTGGATGCTTACCCATAAGTCCTCTGGTCCGTGGAGCTATATTACTGCATGATAGATGGATGGATGGATGGATGGATGGATGGATGCTTTATTGTCATTGTAAGTACAATGCGATTTAGTTTGGAACACGCCAGCAGATGCACAGTATATTAAGAATATACTGATAAATAGAATGGGGGAGTATGTACAGTCACTATATATGTACAAGATTATATATAATATATATATTACACAATAAGGATATCAGCTAGCGTGTCTGAGACCACGCCCCACCTGTCTCCGCAGCGAGGATGCAGAGAGCATCGCCCGCTTGCTGACACGCATGTGCCTGCGCGCCGAGGTGCAAGGGGACCACATTCACGTGGAAATCCCACCAACACGTGCCGACGTCATTCATGCCTGCGACATTGTGGAGGACGCCGCCATCGCCTACGGCTTCAACAACATCGTCCGCACTACACCACGCACCTATACCATCGCCAATCAGGTGCGGCTCACCTCAGAACTGGCCAATCTGGGTACAGCTGCAGGACTGCTTGGGGACAGACCCCCGTGAAAGTGCAGGAGGTTTGCATTCATCACATGTGCCATGTATTAGGGGCTAAATTAGAGCGAAAAGTTGACACATTTTCATTCACCTTCCATGAAGTGCTTTAGTACAGGGTGACGGTGAACCTCTACCTTTCTGAGGCAGCTGAAGGTAGCAGGCAGAGCGATACCATGGATGGATGGTTTGTTGGGTCTGTGTCTGACTGACTGACTGACTGGGTCTGACTGACTGACTGACCGATTGATCAAGACATGAGGAAATCATGCAAACTCCCAACACACAGAGCCAGTGTGCTTTGACCTCCCAGCCTTGACGGTGTGAGGCTTACAGGAGTCCCTGCTGCACATCCGTGTCGCTTGGTGTAACCCTCTCTGTCTCATCACAACCTGCTTCCCTGTTTCAGCTTCCCTTGAACAAACTGACAGAACTCCTGAGGATGGACCTGGCTGCTGCTGGATTCACCGAGGCCCTGACTTTTGCCTTGGTAATCCCCGCCCTGTGGATGCCTCTGCACCCATACCTGGCCAAACACGAAAGCACGCTATACACTACATGGGGACAAACAACTGAAGCAGGTCCCTCCGGCCCTCGTGTGCCCGGCTGCCCTTGTATGTGCCTGTTTTCAGTTTTAATTCCTTGGTGTCTCCCGCAGTGCTCCCAGGAGGACATTGCTGATAAACTGGGCCGCAACATCGCTGAAACGAAAGCAGTGCACATCGCCAACCCAAAAACGGCCGAGTTCCAGGTAGGCTGCCGACCTTTCTCTCTCTCTCTGTCCGTCTGTCCTTGCACTGAATTTACCTGCTAAAGTACCTGCTAAAGTACCAGATAAAAAAAAAAAGAAAAAAAAATCATAATGGAAACATTATGATTTTTTTTTCTTTTTTTTTTTATCTCGGGATGACTCTGAAAATGTAGTATGTTCTAGAAAGTACTGGGTATCACCAGCCTTATGTCCTAGGTTTTCTGTATTGTCTTAGAATTATTTGTTTTCCAAATGTACTATTGATTCTATCTAATGGTTGATTTTTTTTTTCTTTTTCTGCTAGAGGGTAACAATTTTCTCCCAAACAGGTAACTGGGGAGCGTTTATTTTCATGAAGTGCAGTAACTTGTGTTTTCCACTAGGTGGCACGGACCACACTTCTGCCTGGCTTGCTGAAGACTGTGGCAGCTAACAGGAAGATGCCATTACCTCTGAAGCTGTTTGAGATCTCTGACGTAGTGCTGAAGGATGAAACAAAAGGTGCGTGCGTGTGCATGCATGCTTGCCTGTGTGTATACATGCACACCCATCCATTTGCTTGAAGGCTTTTAGTGCAGTTTCATTAATATATTGATTTCCCTGAGATTCAGCTTGCACCATTCTAGATGATACAGTCTTATAACAAGGGAATTTCCTGCTGAATATGATAGGTAAACAAGTGTATTATCTCCCTTACATTTCAGATGTGGGTGCCAGGAATAATCGTCGCCTGTGTGCTGTCTACTACAACAAAAGCCCTGGGTTCGAGGTCATTCACGGCCTTCTGGACAGAGTCATGCAGCTGCTGGACGTCAAACCCGGAAAGCAACAGGGTTACCACATACAGGCAGCTGACGGTGAGGCGGGACAGTAGCCACCACTGCCAGACTGCAGAATTTCACTTTTTTGAAACAGTCCAGTAGGCATTCATCTGTGTAAATACTTCTGGAAGATCAGTTTTTGTCAAGAGAAATGAATTATGCACACGCTATCGATTGCCTGTCTTTATGGCGGGAGTTAAAAATAGATTCTGGAAAGCTGACAGGACAGGAAGCTCCTTTTGTCCTTCAGAGTGCTGGCAAAAGATGGCCATCCCTCATTTATTTGTCTTTGGGAATTAGAATCAGGTAGGAATTTGTTTTTGTTTGTTTAGGATGGACAATGCCATTGGATGGGTGTCACTATGGTAACTATTGTAACATCATCAAAGCAGAGGGGCTTCATATAATTTTGTGGAGTATCTTGATTGGGTGACTGACAAGTAACCTCCAATAAGAAAGAAAGAAACCTCGTTTGCCATATGCACTCGTACACATGCATAGGAAGCCTTTGGATTTTGCTTATTCCATTTCCTCTTCACGAGAGACACAGACATGTATGTATAAACTGGTGAGAGCAAGGTTTTTTTGGTGCCAGAGTATAGAGTCAGCCAGCATCCAATACCCTGGAAGCTGTGGGGATTAAGGGCCCAACAGTAGCCGCAGGATTCGAACTCAGACATGGCTTCCGCACATGGACCAAGAATCCTCACCCCCGAACCACACGCTGCCCCCTCACGAGCTCGGCTGGCTGAATGGTGAAACTACTCCGTTTTGGGTCCAGTGATGCTTTTGGTCGGCCCAAGTGATCTCACATGACGGCTGTGTACATGTTGTGGTGCTTTTGTGGGACAGAGGCTGCTGGCTTGTCCTGTTTCTTCACTCTGTATTTTTGGGATTTCGCTCCCTCACCACCCCTTCCTCTGCCCTTCAGATGCCACGTACTTCCCCGGTCGCTGTGCTGAAATCTTTGCTCGTGGGATGAGCATTGGACACCTGGGGGTCCTTCATCCAGACGTCGTCAGTCGTTTTGAGCTCACCATGCCCTGCTCTGCCCTGGACGTCGATATTGAGCCCTTCCTGTGAGAGGATGCCAAGTCCACCTAAGCAATTCTGGCTCCCCCACACCCCACCCCGGCCCCCACATCCCTCTGCTGCATATGGGTATAATGCAGCCCCCTCCACATAATCCCAGCCAGTCATGTTCAGTTTCCCAGCTGACCCCAGAGCTGCTCCTCATCCTGCGGTGCTCGGTGATGGCCCCAAGCAAAGCTACCCCCCACCCCCGAATAATTTACTAGCATCAACAAAATCAAAATTGTTTCCTACTTAAATTGGTGCAAGTCATGCTAGGGAGGTTTGTCATTTGCACCTCCCCCCATCTTTCTCACTTCCGCCACCCACACTTGTCTGTTGGAAGCTTGTTAATATCTCTTTGGTAACCAGAGCAGAGCTCGTGGGGGAGGGTCGTGTTGCCTGTTCCTGAATGTGCCATGTGGGCTGTCACCCCCTAGTGGTCACTCAGGGCCTGTGTCACCTCCAGGCTTCTCTTTTAGCCACATGACCCTGATCATCAAATAGAACCTTCTGCGATTGGTTCTTTCTGGAGCGCATGCCGCTCAGCGCTGCGCACCCCATTATGTGACTTGCGTACCCTGTAATGGGATCCTAGTAGAATCACTTGGACTGGTGGCAGCGCAGTACACATTTATAAACACCATGACATATCCTTTTACTGTCACTTTGTCTGCACCGTACATTAAATCAATAAGAGAAATAAAAGCCTTGAATAAATCCCTGTTGCGTTTGTTGTTCTCTGTCACCCTGGGTGTGTTTGGTGAGAGCTGATCACATCCGGATAACAGATACTAGAAGAGACGTGTTGTACGTGAGCTGTGTGGCACCCAGTGCAGGCTGTGGATAGCATGCTGTTGGGAGGGGGAGGGCTAGGTGCTGTTTTGGGTACAGTCTGAGCCAGACAGTGTACTGTTGGATAGTGACACCCCCCCCCCCCCCCCCCGAAGCAAACTGGAATGCCTTAGTACTGCCCCTGAGCAGGAAACCTCCCCAGCAAGTCGTAAGCTAAGCCAGATAAAAACTAGTCATTGGTCTGTCCCGCCCTGAAACATAGATGTCACCCCATGCTAGGCCACAGTGCCCCCTCTTGTTACTTTTCAATATCTCTAGTGCATCAGTGAGGCTGGTCCTCATCCAGAAAATGTAGAGAATTCAGATTCAGAATGATAGATGCCCAGAGAATCGTGCAGGCTTAGTATAATAGTGTTTTTCTGTTCATGCCATAGCTTCTGAACACTGATGTGACCAGGTAAACAAGTGCAGGTGTAGCATTACTATGTAATTCAATACAAACAGGCAGTATGTCTGTGCAGGGAAATCTCAGCGGTGTTCAGGAGCCTTCATGCTGCTCTGCACTGCCTTGCTTTCCCTACTCCAGCTTGGGGGAGTGGGAAGGGTTAGGTTTGGTGTTAGGGTTAGTGTTAGGTTTGGCGTTAGGTTGTTCAGGAGCCTTCATGCTACTCTGCACTGCCTTCCTCTCCCTACTCCAGCTTGCGGGAGTGGGAAGCATGGCCATCAGTCACTGGAATTAATGTCTTTCAGCAACAGATGGCAGATTCTAAATTTTACTTTTAAAATGACGTAGTAATTTGAGTACCCCGCACACACACAGACACACACAGAGCTTTCCCTGGCAGAGGTTGGCAGTGCAGTGTGGAGCCATCTTAGTGCTGTAGGGCTTTTTGTGTATTTACGAGTAAAGGCTCTTCATAGAAATGTGTACACCAGCCCGAACTTAGTGACCGTCTGCTTTAACTCTCTTGTACGGATTGTAGCAGCAGAATCAGGAGGGTCTATAATGCTGTCTGCCGAAGATGTCAGCTCTGGGTAGTTACAGCTTCTTACATCACCTGCTGGGGTCCATGCTGATCTGGCCCTCTCTCCGCCTCACCTCTTGTCTGAGCTTCCTGGGTAGCCACGGTGACGGGGCCCCTATTTTAAGACCTGAGGTTATATTTAATTAATGGCTGCTGCAGTGAGATGCCATACTGAATTGCTCTCCCTTGGCATTAGTTTGAAGGGCACTCTTACCTCCGGGCGGAGTTAATGCCTTATAGACCTACCTGGGTGGCATTGGCTGTGTAGTCCTGAGTTGCGGGAGGAGATCAGCAGGGCCATTCATGCCCTGGGGGGTGCTGGCGGCATGCTGCCAATGCTGTAAGTGAACAGATCCATGCTCGCCTATGTTAGGGTAACTGACCAGATCTGTGCTGGTCTATGCTAGCCTGCTACAACTTAATCCCAATGCAGCAACCATTCAGGTTTGTGCTTGGCTTTCTAGCCTGTTACATCTTAATCCCAATTTGGTAACTGAATGGATCCATGCTTGGCTATGATAGCCTGCTACAGCTTAATCCCAATGCAGCAACCAATCAGATCTGTGCTCGGCTATACTAGCCTGGTACAGCATTATCCAAATGTAGTAATTAAACAGATCCGGCTCGGCTATGGTAGCCTGCTACAGCATTATCCAAATGTCGTAACTGAACAGATCTGTGCTCAACTAAGCTAGCCTGCTACAGCTCAATCCCAATTTGGTAATTGAACAGATCCATGCTTGGCTGTGCTAGCCTGCTACAGCTTTATCCTAATGCAGTAACCAAACAGGTCTGTGCTCAGCTACGCTAGCCTGATACGTCTTAATCCTAATGCTGTAATTGAACAAACCTGTGCTAGGGTATGCAGCTTAATACCATGCTGGCAGCAGCATTACCAGCTGGCTCTGGGTTTTTTTTTCCCTTTAAAATTTCCATTGTTTCTCAGTCTACCACAATTTAAAGGGATAGACCAACATTTATGTTACCGTCTATTTTCTCAAAGCACTAAGCATACAAACACTTAAGACCATTCTGCTTATCTTTAGAGCTAACCACTGTTGATGCTCTTGGCATTTGGGTCCAAATGTAGTTCACGCCATATTTCTTGTGGCTTGTTCCCTCATCGTCTTTGTTACTGACATCAATCTTGCTAGCTAGCTATTTCCTTACATATTAATGATAGACTGCTAGAACCAAAACATCCACAAGTATAATTTAGAGGGTTTTATCTACTTTCTGTTACATGGAACAAGGGCTGGAACACATTTTCTTTCTGTATGCCAGCACTGAGTTAGAGGGGAGGAGTTTACGTCTGGGAATGAGGTTCAACCTGGACAACATATATTGAAATTTCGGAAAGATGGTGAGACACGCAGCCGGATGCAGACTGTAAGTGTGCAGTTAGTGGTGATGTCAGTAGAATACTGTGGAGCCTGAAGCCAATGTACGAGCAGCCAGATGAAGATTCTTTTTAATTGGGGAAAAAACACAATAGCTGCAGTGATGAAACAATCTTCTATTTATCCCCATCAGTGATGAGCAACATGATCTCACCCTGGGAATTGACAAGAAGAAGGCATCAAGTAAGCCGCTCTGATGATGTAAAAAGGAGAGAATGACTCGGATACAGTAACAGTGTCATTCACACTGTCCATGGGAGTTACACATCAATCACACCTTCATTCCCTTATCAATATCTATCTGGCTTCCCCTTAAAATATTGCAATAAAATCTGAGAACATCTAAAGTTCAGTGTCACATCTGATCCCTTGGTATTATAGATGTGTTATACGAGAAAATAGGTTATTTTCAGAATTTTTATACGTTATAATCTCTTCATAATACAACAGAAATTGTTGTTGAATATAAAAGTTATTGCCATAAAAATTAAGTAGTTGTATCCAGTCTAAACTTGGTTTAAACATGTTGTAAACACGTCTGCTACTGGCAACTGCACTGCCTTTAAGACAGTAGGCACTTTGTCGGTCTGCTTACACGTCTTGGATTTCAGCACCCCTGCGGTGGGACAGCGCCCTTCCGGGGTAGACAGGGTCTGCAGCGCAGACGTGGGAGGCAAAACGATCCATCTGGATCACAGAGCTTGTCAAAATCCAGACTGCACCTTATTGATAGGGCGGCCCTATTAAAGTGGTAGCTATCAGAAAAATCACTATGGTTTCAAGACGATTTGATTTTCAAAAAAGCTTTAAATATTACATTTTACAGCATTAGATATCTACTTTGTAGCTACAGTTGTTACAGGTTAATATGTCGCATGTATGCATGATGCTGTAAATACTACTATATAGTCTCTATGAACATAGTTGTTTTTATGTTTTAATAGAAATAAAATCAAGAATCCCGACCAAATGGAGCACATGTAGCTTGGAAAAAGAAGCTGCTCGATAACCCATTAAATAAAGTACCGGTAGTGATGGGGATTCTTTCTACACGAATGGCTAAATACAACCCGCTTCTTCAGTTGATGAGTTCATACGTCGATTAATGTAGCCTATTTCATTTGTTTCATTAGCATTATATTTGCCGTATAATTAAAATAACACCTTATAAAAACGAAGTGTGAATTATAAGATTTTACTAGATTCGTCGTAAGACCCGACATATAAAATAAACAGCGCGGATAAAAGTCCCCATTAGGGTTAATAAACTTTTAATAACAAAGGTTAATATGTTAATATACAGATACGTTTTAGTATCAGTTGGTGAATTTTCAATGCATTTTCAGCTTATTGTGTTTTTGACCCTGGTTTCTTAATTTAGGTTATATTTATTCTCTTTGCCTGTTTTAGTTTTTTTTCTTTCCTTTTTTTTCTTTAGGTTCAGGTGAAGTTTGTGCGGAGCTAAAACAAGCTTTGATGAAGATATCGGACCGGACTAAAGCTGCCCGTCTCCTCCTTACTCATCCAACCGTAGGCGGATTAGGGAAGCGAGGAAAAAAACGGCATTGAAATAACCCTCATTACATCACCAAGTTTCCATCCCAAAGGGGTGCAGTTTTAACATCCAACACCAGAAGACAAGCACCAAAGAAGGGGGGGGGGGAAGAAACTAGGCGTTTTGGGGGCATATTATACCGCGATCGGCGATGAACCGAAACAGGGAGTTTCTAAACGCAATCTTAGAGAAGTGTAATGTAAGACTGTGCGTTTCGAAGGAGCGTGTGAGCGCCGGAAAATGAAATGGCAGAGGCGAGCGGGGCCGCTGGTGGACCAGAGCAGCGGGATGCAGCAGCTTCGCCTTATGAGGACTACGAGTGCAAGATCTGCTACAACTATTTCGACCTGGATCGCCGCAAGCCCAAGATCTTGGAGTGTTTGCACACGTTTTGCGAGGAGTGCTTGAACACGCTGCACCTCCGGGAGGACCGGCCATGGCGCATCGGATGCCCGCTGTGTCGCCACAGGACTCCCATCCCAGAATACCGTATACAGAACCTCCCCAACAACACAAAAGTGACAGAGGCTTTCCCCCTCTATATCGAGTCGGATCCCCTGCCCCAGGACAGCTTGCCCCCGCACCCACCGCCTCTTCACCCGGCTCTTGCAGCCCTGCGCGGCGAGGAACCCGCAGGAGCGGCTGCAGTAGCCCCTGACACCCAGGCTGGCGCATCTGCCACCGGCGTGTTACCAGATGTCGCCGCGACATACGGATCCGGCCGCCACGATAGCTGCCAGAACTGCAAACGGGCGGCGCTGACCACTGGTTGCGTTTGCGCCATCTTCGCATTCCTTTCCATGCTTGTGCTCCTCTTCATGGGCCTGATATTTGTGCATAACTATAACAGCCCTCCCTCCCCGGCTGGGCCCATCTGTCTCTCGGTCGCCAGCATCTTGGCCATGTTTTCGGTCGTTGTCACATGGCTAATCTGTTGGTTAAAATACCGGCCTGAACCCGAGACATCGCGCACTTCTGCGCCTAACGCGAACCGGAGAAGTGCGTAAAAATGGGTTTGCGCAATTTTTATATTCATCATTTTCATAATTTTAGACCCGACCTAATTTCTATTCGCCATAAGGGTAGACTATAAAAATGGCTATTAATTAACAAAAATACAATGTGTGTGCCCACCCCCATTTTTTAAATTACAATTGTAATTCTTATAGTTTTACACGTTTTCCCGATAGGTTTTCTGTTTTTGGTTTGTCGCTGCGTGTAATCAGTATAACCCTATTCTGTGGAGTTTAAACTTCTGTGGGACGCGAGTTCGATAAAAATGGATTCATCGCTTCATGTAGTTATGGTTGTATGTTAAATAGACATATACATATTAAAGGAAACCATTTTCAGTGTTCATCATACAGAGATCCTGCTGATATGACGTGTGAAAAAGGTGCTGCTGAAAACTACAGGTAGAGTGCTGTTTACATTGACATGTGATTGAAAATTAAGCTACATTTATTTCAAAGAGCTTAAACTTGTGGACGTTTGTACGTGAAGGTGTTTCGGTTTCGTAGGTATATGTCGAGATTATGATGCAGTAGGTTTAGTTTTTTGTTTTTGGGGATTGGGTGTAGTGCCGGGTTTCATACGTGGGACAAAAGAGGATTCTCACAAAAAATGACAAATGTCGTTGTTAAAGCTTTTAAAGCTCAGATATGTCCAAGAAACAATACAGTGACGCACTTAAATAAATTATGAATGTGAATTGTTTCTATATGACAAATAAAAAGAAAACGCAATTTCCGGAGTCTTTAGTGTCGATAACTAACAGCAGTACTACTACTGCTAGGCCTATTATTATTATTATTATTATTATTATATACTTGTTATTATAACTGTTGTTGTTGATGCCGCTGCTGCTGGTGTTGTTATAACGACTTTACTTTAAGCAAAAGCATCAGTTGAAATTCTGTCCCGTATTTCCAGAGGGTCCGTGGATTCCAACACTAGCATAAAAATGTACAAATGAGTAGTACTGTTTTACATCAAACCCCGCTGCTCACAGCTTCATGTTGCCTCGCGTTTCTTTGTTATACACTTCGGCCCTCTAAAGGCTACACATAGTATGAAATGTCCAAACCAAATGGTAGATAACGTCAAAACATTACGTTTGTTTTCTTTATATAAATAAAACCTGCTAGAGATGTTGGGCCCCATGAAAGAATATCATATTGGGCCCCCAGGCCAGACCAATCCAATTATGTTCCAAATTTTTACGGCTTCTGCCACTCAGTGTTTCTTGCTAGAGATGAATCGAGTGCTATCCCACAGACCTAGCCCGACTCCTTAGTTCGGGTGGTTGCTATGCAGTGTATGCTCTGTGCACATTCTGGTGCTGACGACTAACACATATGGTGATTTAATCAAAAGGCATTAATAAATAAGTTCTGGTTTTTATAGAATACATAGTGGGTCAGTTTGGTGCAATAGTCTGGAAATACCAAATATTTCCATAATTTCTTTCCTTTTTCCATACATATCCAGACTTGGAAAATACCAAAGTCAAATTCTGTACTTTTCCACATGGCATAGGAATCCTGAGTATGGGATCCTAGGGGACCTGGAGCCAGTTTCTGGCATTATATAGGCCACAATGCTGGGGAACTGTCTGGGTGGGATGCCAGTTCATTGTAGGGCAGACACACTATAGGCAGTTTACATCCACAAATTCACCTGCATGTTGAAATCAGTATCCAGAGGAAAATTTGACAACATACAAAGAACATACATGGGCCTAGATATGAACTCCCTATAAACTCTATAGAGGTCTGAGGTAGGAATGGGATCCACAGAACCAACAGTCCACTACTTAAACATATATGCAGTTATGTTAGGTTTGATACTTAAGTTAGGAAACTGTGAAGCGCGGTTCGAACACGTGATTAATGACGCCGAAGCTACGGTCGGACCACAACCATGTGACTGCTTTGGCTTAGGAGTCATAAGGAAGCATGAATTTCGGCCCGGCTGTTGTCGTATCCGTCGAGCGTCTGCGTTGCAAATCAATAATGAAAAGAAAGTACTGATGGAATAAAACAGGGACGTCTCTAGGTACTGGAAAATTCAGGGCCTAAGTCAAGTTTACTTGGGGCTTGACTTTTTATTTTTTTAAGGAAGATTGACATCGCGGCTAAAACACTCGGGGCTAGGCTTAAAATAAGCGGGGCTATAGTTATGGCTAACATCAACATTCATAATGTCCTTTATTCATAAGACAGCAAGTGATTTCACAAGACACAAGTCGACTGATTCGATGACGTCAAATTCAGCACCTGCCAAGTTAACAGTTGCTTCACTTTGACCACCAGGTGCCGCTACTGTGCACCATATAACCACGCTTTGAGTAATGATCCCTTTTCGGACACTGGGAAAGGAAGCTTCATTGCTTCAGTGATGGTGTCGACATCACTACTGTATAATATTATTTACAATAATAATTTCTCACTCATGGAGTAGCAATATCTTATTTTGCAGATCTTGGTTTCCTGAATCCATAGCAGTTTTCTGGTTTTGCTTCAGTAGAATGTATTCCTTCATTTGGGATAAGGTCAAGCTTAGTGTACACTAAAGGATCCTTCATATAGTACTTTAAAAATTAACCATTATAATTTGTGAAGAAGGAGTGACATTGGTTAGCACTATTGCCGAATGTCTCTGGTACTGGGGTTCAAGTCTCTGCCATGGCCATGTGGGTGTGGATTTGCATGTTCTCTCCATGTCATCTTGGGGTTTACTTAGGGTACTCTGGTTTCCCCCCCACATTCCAAAAACATGCTTCCTGGGAGAGGGGAATGTTAGCACTTTCTGTTCTGCAGGCTTCATCATGTTGTGGGCTTGTTCCACCTCTGTGTCTCCCTGCAGCTATGAATGGCGAAAGACTCCAACCTGTTTGGTAGAATTCCTGTCCTCTGGTCCTTTCTTCCACAGGTAGCTAAAGCAGTAATACAGGAAATGAAACCTCACTGTAAAACAAACCTATATATATATATATACACACACACAGTGGTGTCTGTATATATAGAACTCGAATTTCTTAAAAGTCGAACCAACCAGTTCGAAAAATAATTACCTAGAGCTCGATCTGAACCTCAGAAGTCAAACCGTGAACGCCGACCTAAGATAACTTGTATGCGCCGGGAAATGAGTCACATGGCACGTCTTCAGCGGAAACAAAGGGTAACGCTTCAGTCTCAGCCTCTCATTTGCTGTGATAGCACCGTGCATGTTACACTAACTAAATACATATATTTAGACAGTAAAAATACATTTAGACAATGATAGACAGTAACAGTAATTCTTATTATATAATAAAATACATTTAAAAATAAAGATTTCTTCTTCTTCTTATTATTATTATTATTACTAATTATTTTAATATTAATAATAAACCATTAATACGTTTAATTATAATAATACTGTCCTGCCAAGCGGGGACGGAACAGAGACAAAGGCGCAGACGTCAGGGTATCTGGGAATACAGGGTTTAATTACAGGTAAGGCAGGCAAAACGCAGACGGACAATACAATGACCAGACTGGGGAAACAAACTGAAATGCAGACTAAATACAAAGGACTGATGACAACAACCAGAAACAGCTGATCATACAGGGATTCCACACGGGGATAACGAGGGGGTGTGGAAGACGGAAGGAGCAGAGGATCAGCACCTAATTTACAGCGCCTTCGCGAGACTGCTTTTCACTCCGACGAGAAATCTCATGTTGTAATATCGCGAAATCTCGTGACACGAGATTTTATTTTGAGATTCTAGATAGGCCACGTTTAAGTAGTGTAAAATTAACACGTATGCACATTCTGAAGGAAGGAACAATATATTTCCTTAGACCATTTTTTTTAGAATTGCTGTGCTGGTAACATTTCGCCGTGGCGTCCTGCAATGGCAAAATCACCATGTGGTACCAGACTTGACTTGGACTCAAGACTTGGGACTCTTGAACAATACTGAGGAACTACGTTACATGTAAGTAAACTGGAAGACATATTTTGCCTGGCAACCTTTATGACACATCATGCATTATTATTATTTGTACATTATTTTGATTAGGAAATGATTTAAACGGATATTAAGTTTTATATTTTTATAATGTTTATAATTTTCAAACATTTTTTTCCTTAAATATTAACTAAATTATAGCATGCTGAATGTAAAAAGAACAGCTTCTTATTCCCTGGAGGACCAGTGCTTGAGGATAACCTGTTCAAAGTGATCATATACCAAGCAACTAATCAGTGCTGATACTGTATGCTAATAGACAAAGCAGTACATGCTTTGGATTGTTTAGACATAGCAATGCAGTGTTCTATGCAGACCAGATGGCATGCAGCAGGTGATGGAACGCTGAGTACATCCACGAGAGACTTGGACTTGTGACTTTGGATTGTATTGTGTTGAATCAAATCATGTTGAATTGCATCACATCATAATAGGGGTGAACCAGCGCACAAGTATAAATGCTTACAGCAGCGTAGGCCACTTGCATAGGTTACAGAGTAAGTTCTGCATAGACTCAACACAGAAGTACAAATCAGTGTCAGCAGCAGCATATTTTCATCAGTTTACTGTTTGTTGAGAGTTGACTGTGATGTTTAATTTCATTTCTTCATTTTATTATTTAATTATTTGTGTAAACTTTGATCATCGTTTGATCTTAGCATGCTATACATTTGGAAGCTCCATGTCTAAGCTACAACACATGAACATTTCAGCTCTCTAGGTATGTTTTTTTCAGAGCCAAAAACCAAGTTGAAGCTAGTTTCATATAATAAAAGTTGACTATCATTAGGTTTTGCTAAACTTTTTAGTGGTATATCAGTTTAGTGTTATCAAATTAAATTTTGGAGTTAAGGAATTAGCGGTTATCGAAGCTAACATCAGTTAGCTGTGCCTGCCACTGCTGATACCCTGAGACTAGTTGTTCTGCATCAGACTGATGCTGAGGTTTCTCCTGCTCTGAATGCACTATTCTGCATCTTCAGCAGCAGACAGACATCTCCAGGCAGCCAGGGTTTCATCTATGCGCTTGTGGTTATATACGTTAACAGGCTCTGTATCTGCAGATGTCTCCAGGCAGCCAGGGTTTCATCTATGCGCTTGTGGTTATATACGTTAACAGCCTCTGTATACGCAGACGTCTCCAGGCAGCCAGGGTTTTGTCTATGTGGTTTGTGGAAATTAGCGGGAGAACATTTTAAAACAAATTTGAGGAAGCAGTTCTTTACACAGCATGTAGTAAGAGTATGGAGTAGTCTTCCTGCTAGTGTAGCAGAAGCTAAAAATCCTGGGTTCCTTTAAATCAGAGCTAGATAAGATTTTAACAACTCTGAGCTATTAGTTAAGTTCTCCACAAACGAGCTTGATGGGCCAAATGGCCCCCTCTCGTTTGTAAATTTCTTATGTTCTTATGTTCTAACAGCCTCTGTATGCTCTTGCAGGTCTGTGATGTTGTCATATTTACTGCTTCTTTGAAAATGCCCCACTGCATGTTTCCAAAGTAGTCTCACTACACTGGAGTAGCCTCCTGTGGTCAAACTCTGATTTCCCTAAGGACTGGCTATTCTTGTTTCACCTCCGGTCTGTATGCAGGTGTCCAGAGGTCAGAGTGCTGATCTGGGGGAGGGAAACTGCTTTGTATCAGTTATTTATGTTTCATTGATATATCAATGAAAACAGCCAGTCCGCCTCCCCAGAGCTACTCTGTCCATTCTGTGGAGTGTCAACTCATTCAGCTGAGCCGCGCTATCCGCTGACTTGCAAAACAGTTGGAATTGCCGGTTTGGTGGGATTAGTTGGGATTAGTGGTTAGCCTAGCTTGCAGTCCTCTGCTTTTGTCTCGCTTCTGTGACCTATCATGTCACTTCTACATCAGTGTAGCTTTCACTGAGGCCATAGTCTCTTTTGAGTGTAGCAGCTCGCTAAGTTGACTTAGCTCCCACAGCCAGTGATTCTCATAAAGATGAACCTTTGACTCAGGGAATGACTTTCTGGCCTCACTGGAGTTCTGCTTTGGCCTCATGTAGCTTTGAAAACTCACATCAAAGAGCTGAAAGTCAAACGTCTTTCATAGCTGGCAGGCTCTAATTTTCACTCAACCTAATATGACTCACCTTTCTGGCTGCCTTTGTAATTGTCATTTTGTTACTTCAAGGTGCTTTTACATGTCGCATTTCCATTATTTGCTCCAACCCCACATGCACGTGTGCGAGGAAATAGGATATTTTATGTCTATGTGTTTGCCTGAGACAGAACAGAGAGCATTAAAGCATTTAACCTTAACTGCACCTCCTGTCACACTTTGGCCCAAGGAGTCTCTCTCCAAGCTTGACAGGGTTCATGACCCTTGCAAGAGCACTTTTGGCAAGTTGACCCCTGTACCTTGTGCTTTTTGAAGAATTTGTCCTACTCAGCTGCACCTAAGAATGTGTAGCTCACTGAAACAAACCCAAATTTGGTGCCAGTTTAGTGACAATAACAATTCATCTACAGGACTGTGCATGTCCTTAGCTAATCTCCCCACTGCATTGTGGGAAAGTTGTCATGGGTGAACCGTCACTGTGACACACTGTCTGGCTGGCTACAAATTCCTTATTTTCTGTGCATGATCTTTGTGTGTTTTGTGTGTTTCTCTGTTGAAAGAAGGACTCAAACTTCCAATGTTTGGAATTTAATTTAGGAGATGTTCGGTGCGGCTGCACAGAAATTAATAAATAAAAAATCAATAGCATTAACAAAAAAAAAAAACAATACAGACAGTCCTCTAATTACGAATGAGTTTGTAACTTGAAATGTTTGTAAGTCGTTATTCAACATCATTTTAATAGTATACACAGGTACACAGGAGTACGCACGCTACGCTGCTGTGCGGCGGGAGTAGCGGCCAGAAATCGTACTAGGTGGAATTGGCGCACAGAAAAAAAATTGATGTTATTGACAGGAAACGGGAGCCCAAGGAACACAATTTGGACTTGCAGTCCTCTTCGTTCGTATGTCTGAAAGTTCGTAACTTGAAAGTGCGTAAGTAGAGGAGTGTCTGTAGAGTAAAACCTTAGATTGCATGTAACTTGGTCTGCAAGTGTTTTGCAATTTTAACTTTGTCTGCCTAGTGTCACGTAATCACAACTGAGCCAATGGTTCTTCTCTCGCTCTCGTGCTGCAGGATTGTGGGTAATCGTTTCCCATACTTGGTCTCAGTCGGCGTGCCTCACTCGTATAGTCAAAATTTAGTAGAAAAGCGCCACCCGAATAAGGCCGTAGCAATGCAAGCGATGAATCTATTTAACAGCAATGCAATGTCATTTCGAAATCGAAAAGGAGGCAAAAGCAGCTGTCATTGGATAGGTTCTTTGTTAAAGTCATACAAAAAGAAAAAGATTCCACTGAGCCAAGAGATAGCAGTGATTCCGTTAGTTATAGTGAAAGTCGTCCTACAAAATAACCCTCCTTCTCTCCCCTATCTCGTCTCCCTCACACCATCCATGATTCTTTTCAAAGGTAAAGTGCAGGTTAATTTGTTTTATGTATTTTTACTTTATATTTTGTATTAATCATTTTCATATGAACATTTTTGGGTGGTGGAACGGATCATTCAAGTTTCCATTATTTCTTATGGGAAAATTCGCTTTGATATACAAGTGCTTTGGATTACATGCACATTTCCGGAATGAATAATGCTCGCAAATCAAGGTACCACTGTAGCTAAAAATAATAGCTATGTAGGTTATTCTTTTCCATGCACACAGGTCTTTCATTCCATTAACAAATTAAGAAAACATGCTATTGGAACGACATATATTCCACAAACAGTTCCATCACCCCTCCCTCCATCTAATCTGTTTCTCCCACATCCCCCAACCTGTATGATTTCTAGAATTTCTGGATGGAGCAACTGGAAATGTGAAAGTCAAAAAATGTGTTTTTAACCGAATGTTGAGAGTCCTAGTCATGACACATGATTCTGAAATGACATCTATTCACTTATATGGCAATCTTTCCCCAAGGACTAGGTGGTTAATTGTACAACCCCAAATCAGAAAAAGTTGGGACGGTATGTTAAATTAAAATCAAACTGAAAACAGTACTTTAAATTATCTTTGACCTGTATTACATTGAAAACAATATAACAGCACATTATTTAATGTGTTCCTCATGAATTTTATTGTTTTTCCTCAAAATAAACACGTATTCCAATTTTGGTTCTTGCAACACATTTCAACAAAAGTTGGGACAGGAGCAATTTAGGGCTAGTAATGAGGTAAATTGGTTAAATAAAATTTCAGTTTGATTTTAATTTAACATACCGCCCCAACTTTTTCTGATTTGGGGTTGTATTTCTTTGCGTACATGTAACTGCACTATGCAAAATTAGCATTGTTCTGCATGCTGAAAATAGATTTTTTGTTTTAGCTGATAAAGTAAAGCACACCTCTCAGTTCATACTGGGTGAGTAATGACGGTGAAAGCTGCACTTCCTTAAAGTGACAGTACAGGCAAGTCAAACACTTCAGTGTGAAAAACATTTTTAACTTAAACGAAACATTCCTCTGCCCGAATCAGGATTTGGTGCAGTTAAAAATAATCATAAATCAGCCTGGTTACATTGTGATAGCGGTCTCTGTAATTTGCATAGAGCAAATTGCACCCCTATCCTGTGAAAGTGAGCATGTTAGTTCCAGGAATTTAATCTTAACTATGCACCCCCCACCCCCCTATCAAGGCATTGGAGAGTCACAGCAGGGTATTTGGCGGCTTTCCTGTTGCTCCCTCACTCCACTACCATGAATCACACACTGCTCCTCACTCTCATCACTGAGTGTAAGAAGCTCCTTCAAGAGGAGATGGGGTCCCATGTCACCGAGGCTCCTGGCAACGTCACCTCTGTCCCTGAGGCTAAGGCTAGCACCAAGCCTTACGACAATGCCTACTTCTACATCCTCTTTGTCATGTTGTTCTACTCCTTTCTGGCTCTCACCCTCTTCCGGAGTTTTGCGGGTCACGACAAGGGCAAAAAGGATCCGTACGAGGAGTTTGGTGATGCCAGCGCGTCGGCTGGGAAATACAACCAGAACTCCTTGGTGGAGAAGCTTGACTTTGAAGACGAGAGCACACCCTAAACACTTATTATTCAGACATTAGTCAAATCTGAAAACTGTCAGGATCGAAGGACCTTTTGGAAATTCCCTCAGCTTTTTTTCCATGCGTGTATGACATGCTATATTGTGGAACTCAGAAACAGGAAAAAAAAGCATTCAGTGAAACCCAGATGATTAAGGTGGTGATCTGCTAATTGACAGAAGTCTTTCCAGGAAGTACTTGTGAAGGCCTAAAGAGTAACTTTTACTTTTTAGGCCTGTGTGCTTTTATTGCATGATTACTATTCAAAATTATTGGTGTGAATATACTATATAACAGTAAATAATGTCTTTTCCCTAGACTTGGCAAGCAGTCATGTTTGGATTTGATGTGTTTATCTACTAAATTCTGGCTCTTTGACCTTCAAAAATTGTATAGATGCAAGTTATAGGAAGAAGAATGCATTACATATTTTTATAACAAGGCTTGTATTTATACACTCATCTTTCAGCTTGTTTCAAAATATAATTTTATAGCATACATGTATTTGTTTTTGCGGCATATTACATTTTATGTACTACACATAAAAATTTAAGTAGTGATACTCAAATATATTTTTCATTTTTAAAATCCAGATGTTGTATTTTGGTTCATAAATTTCTATTCCAAATGAAACAGTATTCAGGTATGTATGCCTGAGTATGTGAATCTGTAAAAGTTATTTACAGATACACAATCAGAAAAAAGTACTAATATGTAACTTTGAGGGTACAATTAGTTGTCACCAGTGCTTGAAGTGGGAAAAAATAAGTGCAGGAGCTCTAATTTTCCGACATTTGACATTTGTGCGGTGAAAAAAAAATCAAGTCTTTAGGATGTGTTGGTTCAAAAACTAT
>JAODJU010000043.1:17825455-17845522 GCA_026776725.1 Gnathonemus echidnorhynchus | reverse complement strand
ATATATCAAAGGAGGGCGATGAGTCAATTGCATCAAGCATAGGGGATAAGGTTGGGGGGTGTCCCAAGATGGGAACCCAGTTCTTCACAGAATAGCCTGTCCCAAGAAAGGATAGTGAAAAGAAAGCAATGACACTTACGTAAACCTTGCGATGTTTCCTCAAGGCTATGTGGAGGCCGTGTATGGACAGGGCCACAGAGTTTATAGCGGACCATGCTGGGTTCCCACGATTCTCATTCCTCACAGTCAGGTTGAACTGCACCGTGCTATGGCCGCACGTGGTCGCAAGGGTGTAGTTACAGGCACCCTGGAAGTCGTACAGCTTGCCGTCAAAGGTGATGTAGTGGGGGTCCCCGAACGCCTGGCAGGTGGCGGTGGATGAGGGGAAGCAGCCAAGCACGCTGTCCCTGCTCTTGCAAACCTCGTCCTTTGAGCAAGATGTTGGGACACAGCGGATGTCACTTCCTCCTATACACTGGCATTGGACTTCACAGTCACCTTCCATGAACGTCTCTCCTTTCTGTTGAAACAGCAAGAAATGCATCCATTAGGGATTCCTGCGGTTGTCCTAAACATCCCAACTACCCAATGTAGTGCTGTGTGTAACCGAAAAGGCAAGATACAGAATGAAATCGGGGGGTCGTCACGGTACCTTAAAGTGCTGCCCGTTCCTCCAGCAGCCGCAGTCACTGGGAGCCACGCACCTCCCCCCGCTGAGCAGGAAGCCCGGGAGGCACTCACAGCACTCTTCACAGGTCCATGGGCATGTCAAGGGGGTGTCCATGGGTGAGCAGGCCACGGGACAACCACTGGCACATGGGGTGTAGTGGCTGTTATTGGAGCATGTCATAGCTAAGGAAAGCAAAGCCCCCAGGAAGAGTATCAATCAGAAGAGCTAGCTGTGAGTGTAGACATCACTGCAGAAAATGATAAACGAGGAGGCTAAGCCAGCTAATTCACACTGCCATTGTCAGCGTAAGTCTGTTTATCATTAACGCATTGTAGCATCGGGCATGTTTAAGTGGTTTATAAAACTCAATCACTACAGGTTGGGAAAATCCAGGAATTAACTTACGACAGATGGAGGAGTTTCTCCAGGCCTGAAGTTCAATTCCAGCCGTATGGCAGGCCGAGGCATAGGCCTGCAGGGCACTGCACAGGGTTTGGGGGTCTCCATGTGTGGAGCACATGTCCAGCACGCACATCCTGAAGTGGTGCTCGGGGCTGAGAGCGGAGGAGCACGCTGCGAAGGGGCTGTGTTGGGACATCATGATACCGCAGCTGGACTCGCTCTCGTACTCAGCCTCCTCCTGCTGGAGGCACAACTGAGGAAGGAACGACGTCTCGCAGGTCGCATACTCCCTTTGCCAGCCCCAGCCAGCATCCAGGGCCCGGGGATCACTGGCTCTCAGATGGTTGAAGTTCCCACAGAGGCCACAGATCTTGGGGTCATAGATGGTGGGTAGTTTCACTCTCACTGCACTATCAGTGCTGAATGAGACAATCAGCTGGAAGTTGGTTGTTAAGGTAATGGCATGTTCACTTGGCTGGATTTTCACCAGGTCTTCTTCCACACTGAATGGGAGTATCCTCCAAATCCCGTTGACCTTGAACATGGAAGTAAAGGGCATCAAGCATTCACCAGTAATAATTGCTGTGAAGTGTACTTCAAAACCACCCATCCTCCAACCTCGGGTACAGGGTTTTTGGAAGAGGGTTTAATCACAGGAAACAGAGTACACCCTCAGTAGGATGTAAGTTCATTGCATGGCACACACCAGATCATTTTTGAGATGCTCATTTGCCTACTGTAACTGCAGGTCTTTTGACTGTGAGAGGTAATCCTAATCACATGTAAAGAACATGCAAACCCCCCAACTCCAGGAGGCAAAAATATGACCCACACTGGCACCCTAAACTGATTAATAAGAAATGAATATTCTTGGAGGGTGTGACATTACTGTATCATAGATTCAACAGAATAATCCATCTAAATAATGGTGAGAATCAATCAGCCTCACATTAAGGGAAAAAGGCATAACTCACTATGACTCTGCGCTTCTCAGCACGCAGCATGGAAATCCTCAGGCCGTAGAGCTCGATGTTGACCTGCTGGATGGCCATGGCTGACCTGTTGGACTCCTGCTTGTTCTGCACCTCCACACTGAAGTAGGGGAGGTTTGCAGAGTCGGTGCACAGCTTTGTCAGGATGTAGCTGCAGGGGCCCTCAAGGCGGAACCCGGCCCCATCCGCACTCTTTTGCTGGGGGTCTGTGTGCACGCTGCAGGTGCTGTAGGTGGGGGAGCAGCCCCGCTCGCCATCGCTAACCTCGCAGGTGTGCTCCACGGGGCATGCGGCCGGGAAACATGCCAGCCCATGGCTGGAGCAGTGGCAGCGGGTGCTACAGGCGGCATCCGCCCAGAACTCGAGGCCTTGGCTGCACTGTTCTCCTGCTCAGATGCCCAGAAAACACTCTTCACTTAGCATTTATGAATAACACTCTGTGCCAGACAGATAGTGGCACATGAAGGCACGCGTCTAGTTTAACACAAGTTTAAGTCTCAAATTTAAATTATAAACGATTCATTCAACCATCAGTTCAGTCAAGGCTATTTAATGGACCTGGAAGGACATGGGAAGAGCTCTTTTAGCTCTAGGTCTCAAGCGATGGCAGTACAACGTGACACCTACCGCAAGGGCCACGTCGGATTCCTACGTTGTCGATTGCTGCCGAGTTGTCATCAGATGTATCCTCAGTAGCCTCAAAAATCACCTGCCAAGAAGCACATTGGACACATGACATAATGCTGTCAACAGTCTGTCAAAAGCAGAAAGTTTTAACTCTCATTAGCAATATGAATGGAAAGTAGAATTTTAGGGCTGTAAGGACTGTAATTTTAAAGGCTGTTTATACTTTCTAGTGCACAAACTAAGATATATCTAGTCATTTGTATAATAATTAATTTGAGGGAGTTTACCTGAAAGGCAGTTTTCTCATCATAGAACAGTGGGAAAAACACTTGTTTCCAGGTGGAATCCATACTGCCCTGTGATCTCCAGAGCTCTCGCTCCCCCAAATCATCCCGTATTAGCATTTTTAGGTCTGTGCTGTTCTCTTCAGGCTTTTGAAACCAGAACTCCACGCACATGTCACCTGACACGTTGAGCACGGCGCTAGTGAGGCGTGTGTCCCCAGACAGGGACAGCAGGCCATTCTCTATGGGGAGACAGGGGGGCATGTGTTTATGTCACCACCTCAGTGAAGCAGAAGCATGAGCAGGCTGCTGCTGGTCATGCATTCATCATTCTCTGGTGATAGATTGCTTGCTCTCATGGCTGAGTGAGGTATCCTAGTGGTCATTTACCTGGATTTCTCCATCCATGATTCCCTACTTCCTGATCAACAGTGTTTGAGAATAGCGGGTTGTAAAACAGGATCAAACAGAGTTGAAAGTACAGTTTTGTTGGCGAAATGCTCTGTGAATCAAACATAAGGTACTTCATATTCTTGGAGGTTTTTATAGGCAAAAAAGGCCCAGAAAAATGACAGCTTGATAGGCAAACTCATAAATGTTGCATTGCTCTGTATTTCTTACTAAATTTTTTGTGATCATATTTTTGGCGTGTGGTGTTATGTTGTAGACGTAGCAATTGCTGCTGGGAAAGAGGGGTCAGTACCTTGTCGGGGCGGAGTGCTGGCCTGCCCTTCAGGAGTCCAACCGCATAGCAGAACCTCACTGTCGTCAAAGGAGCATCTCGTTAAATAATCTTAAGAAATTGGGAAAGAAAGAAGACCATATGGGAGTCAGTTAATAAATAGCAGCCACCTGAAGCCGTCTGTCGGGGGCCCTTTCTGTTTTGAGCTAACGTAGCGAGAAATTGGGGATATAGAACTCTGCAGGTTAATTAGTGTCAAAAAACAGACAAAGACCTTGTTGTAAATCTGGTCAATTTCAGGGAACCAAATGAATTCAAAGTGTATTGTATAACCATGAAAAAAAGCAAGACTCAAACTAGTACAATCAACAACCAGAAATATATATACTTGCCTGTCATTATTTTTAATTTTGTTGAACTTTTTCTGTACACAAAAAAAGCACAAAATAGCACATTTTCTATTATAATTTTCTATACGATGCTAACACTGACCTGTATTTTCTTTCCAGCCTGGAAGGGTGACAGCAAAATTGGTGACATTGGTCCTGTGAGTGAAATTATCACGAAAAAATATATGTCAAAATACAAATAGTCTACACTACTCAGGGCTGAAGGAGATACAGAGCCTAGTGAGGAAATTAATGTGAAAAATGTGTTTTCCATTTGCCACAGATAGTGTCTCTTGGCATATTCGATGTAAGAGAACATAAAATGGAGCGGGAATTACCTGTCATTGAATTAATCAGCCGTGGCAGGACACTGTAATGTCACAATGAGCCTTTACAGGGTTTCTGAGTCTGGATCGGAGGAGGGGGTCAGAGACTCACCTCACGCTGGCGCCTGTCCCGCAAAGGCAGGCGCTGGTGCTGAGGAGCCAGAGTGCAAGGGGTACCTCCATGCGCTCAGCTGATTGGCGGCGTGTGACGGGTCCCGCAGGGCGCAGTGTGTGAAGAGATTGAAGCAGGCGTATGAGTTTCAACACCCTATAAAACCGGTCCCAGGTACAGGGGTGGGGATATCCGCTGCTGATATGGCCAGTCTGCCAGGTGACAGCACTGCAGTACTGAAGCTGTTCTGTTTTTTTTTTTCCATCTTGGAAATTTTCCTGGCAAACTATGAAAAAGGCGTACTGCGTGGGAGAATGGAGGAGAATCTCTGGCACAGTGTGGCTTTTCACAACAAGCACAAACACTCAAAATTGATCATTAGTGGAACCAGATGTATAGACAACAAGTAAGAGATTAGATCTCCTGTTTTAGCAATTCCTATTCTGTGCCTGCTAAGGTGTAGCATTGTTTAATTTAAAAAATCAATTCTCCTATCTTTCATATCTTTGACAACCTTTATACGACATTGTGGGTACTTCAGCCAGTAAGGGATCTGTTCCAGAATCAAGAAGGTTGTAGGTTTGAATCCCGTAGCCAACAGAATTATTATTTAGCCATCAAGGAGAGCTGGATGTGTGAAAACTTCCTAATATCTCCAAGGAGGTCAGCAAAGTACTGCCATTCCATCTAAAATCATATATTTTAAAAATGATACTACAAATGATGCCAAATGAATCAGCAACGTATAACGAACAATTGTTCCCACAATGGCAGAGAGGCCGTTAGGATTTTAAGACTTCCCTTTTAGGTTAATGCTTAAGAGTTTGCTCCCTGTTGTCAGGGATCTGCACATAATATTTACTGCCATACTGAACCATATTTCTTACACATGTAACACATTGATCCCTCGGTGACAGTTGAGTCATTCAACGGATGATTTATGAATCTGCAAACTGTAGAAATCTTAGCCCAGGGACATCTAATTCTGAGACTGTTAATCTGGCAGTAAAGCACTATATCTTTTTCTACTGCATATCTTGCACCTCAGTAACTAGATATTTATGTGTTGCTAAGGGAACATCTTCTTAACATTTCATTGGATGGTACTTTTAGTAGACGGCTGGCCTGCCATTGTAAAGGCACAGCGATAGGAGGTCCTGAGTCCCAAGGTTCTATCACTTTAAAATTCTGTAAAGTTCATCATCAGAAGAACCTGAATGTACCTACACACCTCCTTTACTGGGCCTCTGTGCTGATTCTCAGTAATAAAAAAATTGATATAAACAGATGGGTGTGTGTGTGGGAGGGGAGGGAGTAATGTTTTTAGGTCTTATTGTCAAGGAACAGCACTGACATGAGGGGCCTATGTAAAATTATTGGGCTCAGGTCCATTGCAAACACTGGGATTGCAGAGTCCCAGTGCTTATCGGGCTGTGGATTGATCCTGCTTGCATTAAGATAAAATAACCTTCAGGAACCGATCATTGAGCTCATTTGGGGAGATTCTGTGTGTCCTGTCATTATGAATGCTGAGCCATGTGACCTGTGCATTCTAGATGAGATTTCAGGGAAATTTCAGCAGGAAGAATTTAGAGGTGCCAGCAATGGACTCTTTGTTATGCAAAATTCCCTTTTGTACTAATCAGGAGACAATTTTCAATTAATCATTCGTATTTTTATTATTAAAATATTTGCAGCTATTGTTTCTGCAATGCACGCTTTTGTATACTGTATGCATTTAAAGTTCACTACTGCCTTGGAGGATGCCTTAATGAAGCATCTCAGTTAATGATGCTTGACTGATTATTGGAATAAGGAAGATGTTGCATCTACTAATAGATAAAGGATGCAATTAGGCTTAATTATTAAACAATCAGGCCTAATCATGGGCACTTTCTTCATTATAGACGTCAGCACACAAGTCACAGAGGCAAAGCATGGAAAGAAATTCCTGAAGTTTGAAAAATGAGGACATGTGGGACAAAAGCAAACCTTCAGTTTCACTGGCTGTTCACTCAAAGTCATGTAAAGACAAAGGCTGGAAAATGATCCAGGATCTTGCAAAAAAAACACACCCATACAGTGTCCCTCTATGGCCGCATGTGTGACCTTCTAAAACATCGGTGTACATGGTCCCACCATCCTTAAGGACACCCGACATAAGTTGGATAAATAGCCGGAGTAAAGTACTACTCCCTTACAAGGACATTAATACTTGTCTCAAATATGCTCTAGAATTATCTTGAGGGAACAGTGTCCTATAGACTTTTCGGTCAGTAAGTTTTTTGCGGTGAAAGTCAAGAGCTCTATTCTTCAGCAAGAACCTCCTACCTGCAGTCAGGCAGGTGGTGGCAGTGTCTTGGGTGTCAGAAGCCGCCACTGCATTGGGATTTGCATGGCTAGATGCCTAATTTCTGCTCTAGCCCAGAACATTTCTCTGGAATTTGTCAGGACTTTGTCAGTCATGCCTGTAGAAAATCACTCTGGATTAATGTTACTTCACAGGAATCTTCCTTTTAGAACAAGTGGTAGTCTTGGATATGCAAGGATCCATAAGGTTTGAATGGGACAAAAACTATATTTATACAGCTCAACTTTCCATTTCTTTATTTCACTAACTTTTATTGTTGCAGGTAAGTCTACATGGAATTGATGTAGCTTGGTGGGTCAGTGATCTGTGCCTGCAGGTTGTGGGTTCAAATCCTGTTGCTGGCAGAGTTAAGATATCCCTGTTGGGCACTTGAGCAAGGTCAATAACCTGCATTGCTTCAAGGGTGCTGGCTGAACCTGCTCTCTAGTCCTCATTTGTATGTTGCCTTGTGCAAAAGTGAATAATTAAATGGACTAGTCACACTATCATATTAGTGAAGCTTTAGATGAGTTTAATATTTAATTTGGGTCAGAACTGATTGACTGGACACGCACCTGGACTTCACAGTCTATTAAAGTATTCCCCAACATAATTTGGTTTTGTGATTTATGTTGCATATGCTGTTCTAGCCCAGTTGCACTCCAAAAAGTGCCTCAGAAAGTAGGCCGGGGCGTCGGACGGCCTGGTGATCGATGGCCATCTCCTTACTTCTCGGTGCACTTTGACCCGGCTTGTTTCCGGGGACAGGGACATGTGACTCGATAAGACATCACTGCACATACACTGCAACATTCCCTCCTGCACTGGCTTCGAGATCACCCTTTATGGCGGTCCAAAGTTCATTTATAGTAATATTAATGACCGGGCAACACAGAAATAAAATTATGTGAAAGCCCGTGAAGGTGACTGAAACCTTTAACGATTGCTCATCAGGTGGCTCAATCTTCAGTCATGGCACTTTCATCCCAGGTCACAGGGATATCTGTCCTCTATCCTGGCAGTCTGAGAAGATATAATGTAACAGAATCCTGAGCTAAGCCATCTGAAAGCGAATTAACCGAAAGCAAGCTGTACTTCTGCGGGCCTGTGCGATATTCATGCTAGTGGAGTTTGTTACTAATCTTAAACATATTATGAATGTATAAAATTACTCACTGGTGACTTTGCAATGGACTATTGTAAGCAAGGATTGGTAACCTGCCCGTACTCAGACAAACGTGTCCATGACAACACCCGTATATATGTGGATAAAACTATGCAGGGTACATTTTTAAATGCCATATCTATGGTAAAGTACTTTTTGTTCATAATGTACAGCAGAATTAACCATGATTATAAGTATTTTGTGGAAGAAAGAATCTGAAGTCAGATTTCCATGTCTGGTGAAGAACCCCTCCTTATTCTTTTAAGCAAGGAAAACACTAACAGCCATATGTAAGCAATTCCAGGTACATACAGCAGGGGGCAGCATGCCACAATGTACATGTACCGTACCACAGACTGATGAAATCAAATCTCTTTGGCTATGAGGGTCTGGTAATTTTGAACACTTTGGAATTTAGATACTATAATATGTCCACTTTGGGAAATATTGAAGCTTCAGCATTTTTATCAAATATCTTTCATTTATTGTAATTTTAGATGTTAACAAATGTCCATCGTCTGCTTCAATATCCAGTCCTTCTCTACACATTTTCTTAAGAATTTGAGTAAACGTGATCTGCAAGGCTGAGCGGATATTTTTTCTACCTGACTCTCTCTTGAATATGTTTTCTACTATCTGTGAGACCCACTTGAACTAGTTTAAAAAATTGCATTAAAAAATTTAACAGAAGTGAACTTATTGAATGCATACCATTGGACAGTTTACTTCATTTACTCCTGATTGGTGTTGTACTGTGATAAACAATTGTTGAAGTGATGGGCAGTAGTTAGACAGCACAGACGTACTTAAAGGAATTCATGCTGCTGGTCTCCTACATTAAAAAATTATGACACCACCTGTTTTCATCTTGCATTCAATAAGAAATGGAATGGCAATCTCCCACAATATTACCAGGAATGGAATATGGTGATCAGTCTTCCAATCTTGATTTGGCTACCAAAATTTAGATAACACCTAGACAAAATATTTTGCAGTTTAAATAGTTTGGGCATTCTTAAACACTTCTGTATGATTAAAAGAGCTTATCAAGTGCTCTATCTATATACACTATATGGACAAAAGTATTGTGACACACCTTTTAATCATTGAGTTCAGGTATTTCATTCAGACCCATTGTCACAAGTGTATAAAATCAAGTACCCAGCCATGCAGTCAGGTTGACAAACATTTGTGAAAGAATTCAAGTGTGGTACTGTCATAGGACGCAATAAGTCATTTCGTAAAATTTCTTTCCTGCTAGATATTCCACGGTCAACTGTAAATGGTATTATTTGCAAAGTGGAAGTGTTTAAGGACAACAGAAACTATGTGGCAGACCATGTAAAGTAACAGAGCAGGGTTGCTGAGTGCTGAGGTGCATAGTGTTTAAAAGTCGCCAACATTGTTGACTCAATAACTGCAGAGTTCCAAACTTCCTCTGGCATTAACCCCAGTGCAAAAACAGCACTGGGTGCTTCATGGAATGGGCTTGCATGACCGAGCAGCTGCATGCAAGCCTTATATCACTAAGCGCAATGCCAAATGTCGGATGGAGTGGTGTAAAGCACACCACCACTGGACTCTGGAACAGTGGAAATGTGTTTTGAGGAGTGACAAATCATGCTTCTCTGTCTGGCAGTCTGATGGATGAGTCTGGGTTTGGCAGATGCCAGGAGAACATTACCTACCTGACTGCATTTTGCCCACTGTAAAGTTTTTCAGGAGCTGGGCTAAACCCCTTAGTTCCAGTTAAGGGAACTCTTCAGTGTACCAAGACATTTTGGACAATTCTCTGCTTCCAACTTTATGGGAACAGTTTGGGGAAGGACTTTTTCTGTTCCAGCATGACATATGCCCCTGTGCACAAAGCAAGGTCTAAAAAGACATGGTTGGGTGAGTATGGGTTGGAAGAACTTGACTTGCCCGCATGGAGCCCTGATCTGAACCCCATTAAACACCTTGGGATGAAGTAGAATGGAGACTGCGAGCAAGGTCTTCACGTCCAACATCAGTGCCTGACCTCATAAAATGGGCAAAAATTCCCACAGACACACTCCAAAATCTTATGGAAAGTCTTCCCAGAAGAGTGGCAGCTGTTAATCCACGCTGGCTAATCTCACGTCTCAAATCAACAGCAGAACTATAATAAAAAAAAAAAAAGCTGTACCTCAGCACTGGTTGCCCGGAGCCTTCCGGAAGAAAGTAACAGGAGGTAATAATAACTAGACAGTGAGATCAGAGTAGGACTTATGCCTGAGAGAAAGATCAAAATTTGCATTCCTCAAGATGAGCTTCATCAGGCTGAAGTTCCTCCACTTTTAAAGTTTCCTCAGGCTTCTGGTACTTTAGGACACACCAGCCAAAACTCTAGTAAGTAATTATATAAGTCTGCATATACCGCATCGTACATAAGTGTGTGTGTGTATACACACACACACACACACACACACGCACACACACACATATATTACGCAAACCACTTTTTTGCCGACCTTAAAATATATGTAGTAGCGTTTTGGACGCTGCTGTTTACTCTATGTCACTGTCGAGTGATTAGAACAGCATCTCTCTGCCAGCTGATGCCTCGGGGCTCTTTTGTTCTCTCTGCAAATAAATACATCATTTTATTTAAAAGAGATTATGACTGAAAAATCCTAAAACACAAAAATAACAAAAGAACGGAAGGTTACTGTGGGCTGGATGGATACACCAGGAGATTTTAGGGGTGATCTATTGTTTTTGGAAAATGCCTTCTCAGTAATGATCACTGTCCCATTCCCCCTTACCGTCAGTGTGTGGGATCTTGGTCCACATGTAAGCTGGCATATGTTTTTAATTGTTTATGATGATGGGTCAATGGCTTCCAGATCAGTCACTCCCAAATGGGGACTGTTATCAACCTCCAGAAATCCATTATCTATATACAGTATACAGCCTTAATTGCTTATTTTAATGGCTGTGTAGTTTTATTTAAAAATAAATTAATTTCTGTGGTATTCAGTGGCTATTGTTGAAAGAGTTAATGAGCCTTGGATTAATTTATTGGTTATGATATATTGGGTTGAATTTCAAACTTTATTATTCACTTACAGAGCATATATGCAAAGCTCATTAAGCGTTCCACTTGAGTGTTTTCCATTAAGGTATCCAACACACCTTCCTATTTAGACTGCTGTTCTTCTTTAAGTTGTCCCCTCACCCAAACAGCATATTTTCTGTGTCATGTTTCTCCAGTAGTTCTTAAGGACAAGTATAGGTCATGCATATTGGACAAGGCACCTGCAGATAAAATGTTTCATTCTCAGGGGAAAAACAGATTGCCCATTATTCCTTTTTTTGTAGATATGCTGGGCACCCTCTCAGTTGCACGCCTGATGGGAGAGTTTGGAGATGGTGGAGGCTGGTCTGAGGACAGGACAACGCAGGAACACAGTCACACGGCCCCAAGGTCATGCAAAAGGTAATAATAAACCAGGCAGGCTCTGTTTTTCCATACTCGCCCCCCCCCCACTCCATTTTAAGGCAGGCATTTGCTCCCCCCTCTGTCTGACTCTTTGTTGCCTTTGTGGTCTGTTACCACTGTTCTGGGAAGCAGTTCCTACAATCCTGTGAAAGAGAAATAGCCTTGTAATTCTATATCGCATTTAAAACGCACATTATGAGCATTTCTCTGCTGCTCTGCTAGTGCAGAGATTGGAGAGTATATGAGGCTGATGACAGATTCCAGTTGTGCATGTCCTTCTGGGAGAAATATGCCACTGTGTCAAATGTCAGGGGTCACAATGACTGCAGAGGAACAGCATGGAAATTCATTAATATTTAAATCATGCAGTCATCACAATATGCCCATAATTTGCTGTGATCCTTAGGGGCAATTTTAGAATAGAAGTGAATAGAACTGTACTGTATATGTGTATCTACCAGCTACACTTAAATGACATATTGTTACTTCAATTGAACTTAATTACTGTGTTTCTAAAATCGCCAGTAGTGCTTGTTTATGTGTTGTTGTGTGACTTTGTGTGTGTGCGTTTTCTGTCTAGGCCCGAACAGGATGCCACATGTCCTTCACTTACTGGAAGAGGTCACGGTGGCCTCACCTTGGCTAAGTGGCAAACAATAAACGATAAAAGGATGGATAGATGCTAAATTGAGCATACTAGATGTATTTTGATTGTCGGTAATTAGGTATGAATACAGTAGTTTTTTCCAAGCTGTCAGAGGGGTCTCAGGTGGACTGTTTCGGAACCACTGAGTGACACTGATGAGCTTTTTAAAGGTGGCTTTCTGCCAGTACTCAGGCCACACCTTCCACTGATCCCATTGGCCAGTCCATTATAGACTCACTAATGCTACCTATCCCTAAAACATTTTCTTTCAGCTATTGTATATTGCCAAACATCTACAGAAATGATGCAATGTGTAGGGCAGTGCTTCAGTGCTGAGGATTATGAGAAATCCTTTACAAGTATCTTCACACCAGCACAGGGAATGTCGCTGAATCGCCTTTTATTGAGAAAGGCTCCTTTGAAAGCAAACCCTCCGGCCCATTCAATACACTTCAGCAGTCCGTTGCTTTAGCACCGGACCCACTGTCCACCCCAATCACATCCCAGTTGTCTTTAGATATTTCCACGTGGCAGCGCTAACAATTATCTGTGCCTTGGTCGTTGGCGACTCCATGCAGACGTGTGTTTGCAGATGCAGGCACACAGACACATGTACCCACACAGAGGAGTATATGCTTACATAGAGATACACGGAGACATAGCAATGTGGGCGAGTAGGTGTGCACTGAGATCTGAGCAGCTTTTGCCAACAGATTCATCAGATGGTCTTGGCAGAATCTCCCATCCATGCTCACAGGTGACTCTTCTCTCTGATCTGTTCCCATTGGGAGATTCCTATCTTGGGCCATAAGGGGGCAGTGTGCTACTTTCTTAGGCCCATTCTTCCTCTTGTATTGCTTTTTAAAGAATGATGATGCCAAATCCAAACAGAGCTATGGTGGGTATCGGTGTTATATCACAGGTTTGGGAGCTGCAATGTGGCTTTTGTCTGCTCTCCTGGTGTGGCCTACCTGTGCATCTCCTTTTTCCTGTTCAGCTTGCTGACTCCCAATTGCCCTTCAAGTGTCTGTATGAAAGCGTCCAACAATGGTCTGCAAGAGACCTGGGGTCTACAGAGCCTTACACTCTCTGAACTGGAAAATTACAGCCCTTTGTCCAGTATTAAGAGGATGGATGGACAGAACAATAGGTGAAATCAAACAGACATCTATATCTTTATTACCATATCTTTATTAATTCGTAACTTGGTGGTGTATCTAAATACACCATAATCTGTCTCAAGTGTGGTCAGCTACATGTTGAAAAGTTACCAAAAGCTAGAGAATCCAGTCAGATGCAGCCCTATCAGACGCAGGCAGGGTCTATCTCTGCTTAAAACCAGTATTATTGGGATTCTCAGTAGCTAGCTGCTGGCCCCCAGCCACATTTCAGCACCACTGCAAGTCTTTTAGTAAAATCGGGAAAGCAGTTGACTGTGCAAAAATGTGGATGGTAATTATCGATTTTACCCACTACTTCCTTTTCATCTCCAGTGTTTTTCTTCAAGCACATTAGAGAAGCACATCTCCGACTGGTACTAATGACTTCAGAAAAATTTCAAGCATCTTAAAAGGACCAGAAAAATGCTCAGCTTCAGCCTGATGTATATATAATAAGGTGATCAATGAAGGTTATTAATATTAGCACGGGCAGCTTCATTAAAGGGTAGGCTACATAATTATTTGTTTGGTTGTCTCAAGTGTCCCAATAGCAAATCTTTCATCGACTTCAAAAACACGTAGACAACATGAAGGATTTTAATTTATTTAGATACATCACACCCTCATACATCATACAAGAAAATAATTATTTCAAATACCAAGAAGCCAATCTCGATAAATTACCAGGTAAGAGCGAGAGGTAATTGATCATAAATTATTTTAGAAATACAATTCTGAGAGGGAGTGTGTTCTAGAAATTAGCTCCGTGACAGTGTGTCAGTAGCTAAGGCTAATTGCTTTCAGGTGTATGTGCGAAAGTAATCAGTCAGCTGGCAACAGCTGCAGTGTGGGCACATAAGTTAGGCTCTGGTAGCCTTGTAATGCATTGGTAACTTCTAAAATCATTATCTTGAGTAATGTGCACTTATGGGATTTATTTGTAGTAGATCATGGTTAGTCTCATTCTTTTTAAGGAACAAAGTAACATTCGTCCATCTCCCATAACTGCTTATCCAGTACAGTGCCTGCAGTCTCATGACACTCATGAGGTTCCATGGAAAGGATGCTGATCTTTCGCAGTAAGGCAGTGATATTTGGTTTAAAAAAATCACCTTATTAGATTCTGATTATTCTTTGCAAACTCAGTTGAAATGCTAATTTTTTCTCTTTAGTTTTGTAATCTGGTTGTGTCGGCTTGATATCAGGCATGTGTTGTGAGATTCCTGTAGCTCTTAACTGTGCTGATGAGATTGTACAAGTCTTGATCCAATTACCCTGGTCTGACCATGATATCAGAGAACATTCCAGCAGTGTGTAAAGGAAGAGTTAGGAAGCAGCCAACTGCCTTTAAGTTGTTAACATGTGCTCTGTAACCTCAGGAAGGGCTTTGAGGTTATCCCAAAAACCTGCATACACACCGGCCCTTTGCGGATAAGATTTGCCACCCTTGATTTAGCAGACGCTTTAGTCAAAAGCAGAGGTTCCCAATCCCAATCCAATCCAGTCCTGGGACCCGCAGATAGTCCACATTTTTGCTCATTGAGGATTGTCTGGCAGGGAGCTGAGAGGGAGTAAAAATGAGGACTGTCTGTGGATCCCTGAGGACCAGATTGGAAAACACTGGTCAAAAGTAATATAGCAGTATGGCAGATAGTATGTCATAAGCATATGGCTGTGAAGGAGCCAGCTTAGGTACCAGTAGTGCCTAAGTTTTCATTGAGCAATCAGTAGCAAGTGCAAGATTAAAATACTGAAAAAATGCTTACCCCACCATTCGGGCTGATGATGAGCTGGCTGGCTGTCAGGGTCCAGCTCGCAGGCTCATCTGAGGCCTTGTGGAGGGGTCCAGTTGGCCAAGGCTGTCTGGGCCGCTGCTGCATTGGGGAGGAAGAGCATGAGATGGGGACTGATACACCACTGGCCTGATGTACAGAGAGGCTGGTGCATGGTGGGCTATTGGGGCAGAGGAGAGCCCTAATGCAAAGCAGGCCCAGCACACTAACAGGGTGAAATGTGTGTGTGTCACACAGCAAAGTGACCTGCAGGAGGGGCTTCCTGAATGGAGGCTCATTGTCACCATGCTAGGGGGAGCCACAGTTAGGTACACTCTCCTCTCAGAACAGGAATATTTTGCCATTCTACTGAGAATCTCAGTGCCTCTTTATACTGACAGGCCATGATCTGGTGTTGCTGATCGTAAACAGACACACACATCAATACCATTCCACCGAGGTTCTCTCTGAATGAGGATAGCCCGCTCTGTTCAGTTGGGCCCTCCATCCGCGCCCTTTTAACGACCTCCCATTAAAGGTCATGCTTATTTGGCTTCCTTGTCGGGGGGGGATATTGTGTAGGTCCACCTGAGACCCCCCAGGAAGCGGATAAACTGAATTCCACTCAGCTGAATCCCAGTGCAGTCTTTCATTTCTGTGTTGGAAATTTGTGGAAAATCCAGCAACCTAATCAGAATGACCACAAGTATAGTCTTGGGCGGATTGAGTGATATCTTTAATTTAAGTTAAATATAAACCCTAATAAATAAAGCAGAAGGAACCTGATTAAATTGTAAGTTAGTCATCCATCCATCCATCCATCCATCCATCCATCCACCCATCTTCCATGGTTTTCCACTGCAGGACTGAGATAGCTGTAATGGTAGCAATGCAGTAACCTACAGTAATTGTAAATACTGCACATAAGAATTTGGCCATCTTAGATGTTTGCATCATGTTTTTGCAAGTAAGCCTGAGGTTCAAAACCTGTGGTCAGATACCTATAAACACATTAAGGCTTGTTACTTCTGATTGATTAAACAGGCTTGGCATGGACACATGGCTAATAAGGGATTAGGCCCAGATGACACTTGCCTTTGTCTGTTTTAGACAATGAAATCTTCGACAAAGTAGAAATAAACTCCCTGTGAGGCCACCAGCAAATGAGAGGAGAGGCAGCAGAAATCGAGCCGTTGACTCCTGCAATTATGGTAATTACTGCCAATGAAGCGCTATTGATTGGAAACGGGAGACGGATGGAGCCATCATCATGCCTGGAGTATTCAAGTGCGTTTGTTTAGGAGGGTGATGGGGAGAGGAGAAGACAGGGGCCACTGGGAATTGATGTCAGGGGCCACTTTCGGTAATTATAAGGAAACATTTGTATGCGGCAGACAGCCATCTTCGTTTTTTGTGTAGATAACATGGCTCATCTTGTAGCTGGTAGGAAAAGCATATTGAATGTTAAGAAGGCTCCCTCTCATCAGACCATGAGGCTTGTTCTTCTCAGGACTGAATCAGGGTACATTTCACTACATATTATACTTGTATAACTGTTTATGTGTCAAATAAAGAATTTTGAGTCTTGAAAAGAATGGAAGTGTAATTCTACTCATAAACCAGTCGTCATTTTTGGCAAAATTAGGGTTGATAAACGTTACTGTGCATACAGCAAAAGTGCACACAGAAACGTACATTTATACATAGTGCAAACAGTAAACAAGTAAAAATAATCTCGGCTCTCCATGAAAACTTGTTCCCATCTAATCCTTCCATTTACATAGTTATTACAAAGAACTCCATTATCCCATGCCACATTCTCATAACTAGAAGCTATTTATATATGTGATCAATGCATGGAAATGTCTGACACCTAATCCACACTTAGTGCAACTAGTGACAATTACAGATATTCTCAACTAATTAGGAACAGCTGACAAAATGTATTATCCATCCATCCATTTTCTGAAACCACTTGTCCTATTCAGGGTCTCGAGGGGTCCATAGCATATCCCAGAGGCTACAGGTGCAAGGCCCACGATGGTTTATGACAGATTAAATTCTCCAAGGCAAATACATAGGCATAGGCTTACACCAATAAATGGAAAATCAATAAATCCCACTTAACATTTTTGTATTTACTGTTTTTCAAGTCAAGGTGCAGGCTGTTGATATGAATTGCTGGCATATATGCATTCATTTCATTGGTTCTCTGCTTTACACTGGGTGTTGTCTTTTCTTGATTTGTCCAAAATGTTGTGTACACCTCCTCCTGGGTTTCCATAAATATATACATTTTCTTGTGAAGTTTTATTTGATAAATCTGGGATTTTGTGTAAAAAGTTGCATATACGCATTTCAGGGGTCTTTTTCTGCAGATGTAGCTTTGATAAATGAGGCTCCACATCTTTCCAGTAATTTCCACTGACAAATCACTTAATTTTAAAATGATGTATGAGTCACTCAAGTATTTTCTTTGCATAGTTTGTTGCAAAACGTTTTGGGTACTTATGAACATATGTTTTGAACATTTATTTTTAATTCTGAATTTTTGAAAACTAATCATTCACGCTAAATCTCAATTCAAATTGAAATTCAATTCAAAATTCTTACACCAAAAATAAACCACATGCAAAAACACTGCTTGATGCCGGATTCTGTTGGAAAATCTGCTATGCATTGCATATTTTCTGCACCCACTCAAAACTCCAAGTCAGTCAAATTGTAATCTTGACATTTTATCACCATGGCAACAGTCCATAATCTCGGACTCGTCGAGCTGAATGATTGCAGACGCTGCCACTGTAGAGCAGACTGCTTGAGGGTCATACAGCTTCAGAAGCCTGTGCTGTTCCTCCTAGCAATAAACTGATAAAATAAAATAAAATGACATTTCACAAAAAATTCTTAAAAAAGATGGTGCTAGCAGTAATGTATTGGGCCACATAATTATATATTTTCTACTGTAACAGCAGGGTCTTGTATTGCTGGCAGAGGGCCCTGTCAGGACTTAGAAAGCTCTGTGAGGCATCGATATTCAGTCTCTTATACCACCAAGAAAAAATACTCAGATTCTTTATGCCAAATAGCACGTCATGTTCTATACTGTTCTGTTACTGTATGAAGTACAGAATCTGTCTGAGGAAGTTTAGGAAAAGGGACACACTGGACAGGACACCAGTCCATCACAAAACACACATGCACTCAAATTAAGGGCAATTTAGTCACTGGTTCATGCAAACACATGGCTTTGAAGCAAATCGGAGCATCTGGAGAATGCGCAGTATCATAGCCAACAGAGCTGTCGTGCTGCTCTAATGCCTGTGAGATCTGTTCAAATTGTTTCAGCATTTTTAATAAATAGGCTCCTGTTACTTTGTACTGTGGAGTTTCAAGACTTTGTGTATGAAGGCTTCAGCATGTTGTGGTATTTTCCTTGGACTGGAATACCTGCAGAGATTGTGGCAGTCATCTCAGAGAGTGCCAAGAAGTGACTGTGAATCTCTTGCAGAGAAACGGTGCGTGTGCAGAGTGCTATGTGTGAAATAAGAAACCACTGACACATGGGGCCTGGAATTGGATCTTCAGATGGATGCTGACGTGTGTGGGGTAAAACGTTAAACTCCCGTACGCCAGGCAAGTTCATAATTCAGTCTCAATGCCAATTTCTTTCGGTAATAGTGGCTCCTTCTTTGCGCATATTGAGGAATGACAGGGGGAGGGTGTGATTTCTGGAGAACGAACTTCAGGTTTTGAAGAATGGTCAAGGGAAAGACACATACTCATATGAACACACAAACTCATAAAAAGCTATATTTTATAGATCAAAACACAGCCCACTCTGGTCCAATATGTGTGAGGGGTCTGATTAGTTGACAGCTGTTTATGGTGGGTGTTAAAATATGACGCCTCAAAACAAACAAACGAACAAGCAGAAAGGAAGATGAGGTAGAACAACTGACACCAGCAAACAGGAAATGGGGATAAAGTCAACATGGATCTGACATGAAAGACTCTGAGTTGGCTCATGGAAAAACCAGGAAAGTTAGATGTTTTGGCAAGAGAATTAAAGCTGTCAAGTAACACTGTGTCAAAGGTGCCCAGCAGAGAAAGTAGATTGGGTGGAGAACTTCAGAGGAACCTGGAGGTTCTGAAATAGGCACAGGACAGACATGATCAGTAAGGATGAACTGACATGCAGGAGCTACAATCTGTAGGATGTAAAGACCGAGAGGAGAATGTAAAGCTGAGGAGTGAAGCTGAATGCTACATATAGCATAGCATCGCTGAGCGATGGGCTTAATGAATGATCATTCTGGTCAGCATTTCAAAATTCCCTCATGAATCTCTCTTGTCTAATTTGAAGGCTTTGCTGCAATTTCCCCCATTGAAACTTGTGTCATGCTATGAATATGTGGGAAATGACCAACCCTAAAATATAAAATAAGAATGTTTCAGATCCTCATTGATGCAGAAAGCAATGGAAAGGGCTTCTTCATGGCAACATGCAGGCCAGTATGCTGGAGTTTGCTACATGCAAACATGCTGTGTCTCCCCTGCAGTCAGAAACAGACAACAAATGAGGTAAATAAGAGGCTGAAACAGCCTTGATAAGCACTTTTGGCCTTTGGAGTTGGTGATTATCCTGGTCCCCTTTACAATGGTGTTGTTTAGTTCACAATTTGGGCCCTTGGTGTGCAGGTAAAGAACTCCTTCGAGGACCACACCGGTTCAAAATTCAGTCTCGGTTAATGTGTTTTCTTGTGGTGCCCCAGAGACTGCCTCCCTCCCTCCCTCCCTCTGCCGACTTACAGTACCTGCCAGTCTCTTGTCTGCAGTGTCCCCTCACCTGTCTTCCACCTGATTGGGGATTTAGGGCTCTGTGATAGGGGTGCAATAGTGAAACAGGAGACAAGATCAGCAGTGCCATGGAGTCTAATTGAAGCCACCCAATGAGCGTGTGTTGAGTCAGTGTGGGCAGGAGGGCCTAATGTCTAAGGCAGAGACTTGGCTAGGGGGCTGCAGCG
>JAODJU010000043.1:17753530-17766147 GCA_026776725.1 Gnathonemus echidnorhynchus | reverse complement strand
GGAGGGGGGGGGGGGGGGGGGGGGGGGGGGTGATTATTAACTAATTTTATGCAACTCAAATAATAATAAATAAAAAATGAAGACTGATGCCATTAAAGTCTGGGCGGAAGGAGCTGATACAGGCCATGGCAAACATGGACAGACAGATGCTTAGTTATTTTGGTTAACATTTAATAGGCAACAAACCTCCTTCGACTGGCACGCCGAGGCTGCGTCATGGCGACAATTAGTGCGTATCTGTCGTCAGCTTATTGCTGAAGGTTGCAGCTGGGGTTGTCAGGACCGGGTTTGTGGGCGAGGCTCTCTGGGACCACACAAGGACGACGCGAAGGAGCCGAGAACCTCGCGGGCTCTGAGCTCGGCCCTCGCATTGCATGATGGGAAGGTCACTCGTTTGCCTCGAGTGCCCCAAGTGGAAAGGGGCATGTTCCAAGGCTATGTTACGCCCGCTCTTGGCAGACACACTTCAGTCTCACTTTAGGGACTACAGATGTAAACTAGCAATTGTGCTATAATCTGGCTCATTTACAATCATTACTTGATTATTTCAGTGTATTGTTTGTTCATTAATGTGCATTGTCCCAAATAAATAAAAAAAAAAAAAAAGTGCCATGCAAACCCAGCTGTCGGCACACTTGCCAGAGCTTTTGTGGTCTACTGGGCGCCTCGTCCAGACTGTATCACCTCACATAATGTTGTTGGCAAAATATGCATTTGAAACATATGGCTAGTTACGAAACTTTACATTCAGGTTAAATGAGTAGCCTATAGCAAAAGGCTATGTCTCCGGCCATTTCTGGAAACTTTTTTGCTTTTGAAGTATTTCTCTCTGTAAAGGATAACTCCACAAACTTTTCCTTCGATTCCTGTGTGAGTTATTGACCCCTGATTAATTAGACTTCTACCGGGTTTTCGCTACCGCTGGTAAAAAGGAAACATTCCCAAAGTACAACGCAAACACAAAACATAAGAAAGCAACGGGGAGAAAAATGAATGCCAACTGGGGGAATCCCAAAGGCCAACTGCATGCTGGAAGCACAAAGTCATATTTAAACAGATCCTGGTACCAAACTTGACTTCACACAGATCGAAAATAGCCCTGGAAGCAAGGTGGTTCAGAGGAATAAGTCGGACACACAGAGCCGACGGCATTAAAACGGAGAGCAGAAGCAGATGCGCCTAAGTGCAGTTGATTGAAGCCCAAAATAATTGATGGTGACATAAAACATTGATTGATACACTCATAATTAGAAATATCTTTGCCTGAGATTGTGAGCTTCATCTGCAGCCAGGATTTGAAACCATATAGGACAAGGACGCCAACTGTCATGAGTTAGGATCTGTTGTCCCTTATTAACACTTCAGATAACTCATGTGATGAGTTAATTATCAAAGGTAGAGCTGCAGAGCGCAGTCAGTAGCCATTTCAACATCTAATTGGCTTGGGGTTGTGAATCAGCTCAGGCCGCAAGACCCCACACGGCAACCATACACGAGCAGCCAAAGCCTGATAAGCCCGTTTGAAACCATTTGGAAGATCCTCACTTCTAAATCCATTTATGACTTGGGCAGACTCCAAATGGACCTTGTGCATATCCCCAAATGAGGTTTCAGTGTGAATTTCCAACTTTTTTCTACACGTCACGTTAAGGAGCCTCCCGCTTTATTCATTTTTGCGTGAAGGCGATGCATTGTAATGTAGGTGAGTGTGACCATTTTGGTTAATGGACCATAATATTTGAGAATTTGGCTCTTCTGAAATGACCAGCCATGAAGTTCCGTGATGATTTTTTGCCAGCCGTCAAAGCGACGTGTTCCCCGTAGTATTATTTACATCATGTCCAACTTCCTGGCTAAACATGAGTGTTGACTTGCGTCACATTCAAGTAAACGCCTTTCTTAAGCGACTTGTCACATGGCCTGGCACTTCAGATACAATCATCGAACTTAACCTGTGCCTAAACTATCTGCAGTCCAACCCACCTTGACAACAATCCCACCTTCTTACGCTAGATTCAAGGTTAGCGCCTTTTTTTTTTTTCTTGGAACGGGGCGCAAATTTCAAAAATGGCAACAAATAAACATCTATTTATTCAGGGCACAATAATCCTTCCAGCTTAATAAGTGGATGTGCATATTCTATTTTGGGAAAATGTGGCTTTATAAAGAGCAGGATGGCTGTGTAGCTCAGTGGCGGCAGCTATAAATAGTGCAGCCCCTGTTTGTGAGCCAGTGGGCTAGCGTCGCGACGGGCAGCTGGGGGGGGGGCATAGGCCAGGGGGTGGCAGTGGGTTTCAGGGTTTTGAAGGTTATGATCACAGCGGTTTTGTAAGTGCTTCATGTCCCTCCTGAACCCCTCTCCCCCCCACCGATTGCTGGTCGTAGTTACAGACAGGTGGGCCCCTGGTTCTGATTTCATCCCGCTGCCTGTTCCTCACTGTGACCCGCTGGCTGCCATAGGAGGGGGGACAACATGGCTGGGGGGGCAGGGGGCTCTGACTTAAGGGGTGGGGGACGCGGTATAGGGTCTTAGCGCACTGCTGTCCATTCGCTATTCCCCAGCTTCGACCTCGCTTCCTGCCACCCCCTCCTGCTTCTGTCAAATTCTGTCCTGCTCCCCGGTTGCTCTTCTCCAGGCCCCCCCCCCCACCCTGTCATGCTCGGACGCCTTTCTGCTCTTCCTGCACTGCGGAATCATTACCTTCTGTTTGTGTCTGTGGTAGCTGCCTTTCACACTATTCCAACTAATATCTTTCTGGCCAAATGTGACATTTAATTCTACAAAGCGCAGCCTCTCTGCTGGTGCTGTCTCTGCCTCATTATGCTGCATGGCCTTTAGAAACTCAAGACTTTAAAAAAAGAATGATGGGGAAAAAATCACATCAAAGAACCAAGGCGCTGGAATGGCTGAGTGACCGTCCCTGTTTAAAACAGTACGGTGGTACGGCACTGCCTGTGCGGGCATGTGGAGTGATATATAAAAATCACATTAATAAAGCTGTGCAGAGCATTTCAAAAGATATCTGTGCAAAGTATTTGCCATTTTGTGTACTGTTAAACACGCAGTCTTTCAAAATATTATGAAATGTCCCAAAATATGCTAAGGTGTGGTTACCAAATTACCCTTAGGTGTGCATGTGTGAGTGATAGGTGTGTGAATGTACCCTATGATGGGTTGGCGCCCCATTCTGGGTTGTTCCCTGCCTTATGCCATTAGCTTCAGACTTCAGACACTCCATGACTCTGAATAGAACAAGTGGTTACAGAAAGTGGATGGATGAACAGATGTTGAATCACATCCTCCGTGCTAATGGATGCTGATCAAGACACTGCAGGGATGACCCCGGATTGTGGATTTTTCACGCGAAATTCCACACCAGTGAAGGGAAACAAGTGGAAGTGACTCCTCTGATCTGCATGTGTGGTTTATTTTTCACTCGCCACGGAAGTGCAACGCCAAGGGCCAGAAAGGAAGAGAAGAAAAAAATCTAATTAAGAAAGATCACAATGCTAGAAGGGGATGACTAACGTCTAACTTACACATGGGTCACCTGAGAATATACATTACCTATGGGACAAACTTTCCATATACATATTGAAGATCATTTCATAAAACAGAGTGTATTACAAAATCACAGTGACCACTTTTTATTAAATGTAAAACCAACGACTTCTTATAATAGCATAATAGAAAGCTGTGTAGCTGTGTGGGTTAGGGCTTTCTGCTGGTGATTGGAGAGTTACTGGTTCAAATACCCTGGCTGGCACAGTGATGTTACCCTTGATGCCACCATTAACCCCAGTTGCCCCAGGGATACTGTCTGACCCTGCTGTCTAACTTGTATGTCGCTTTGGACAAAAACATCTGCTAAATAAACATAGCGTATACTCCTAACTGCAACTATGAGATCAGTTAAATATGAACATATATTCAGAAAGGGCTGTTACTATTAGACTCAGAGATAATCTTCAAGGTATTGATTTGTTGTCCGTTTCCTTGTCATTTGGCTCACAATCCCCGATATGCAATATGACTGCTCAGGCAGGCTGAGTAGATTTCCATTGATTCCAAATATGTATATGTATCTTCATCATAAATACAGCATATTTACTTTTGTACTCATCTCTGCATCTCTTATTTCTGTAAAAATCTTATTCCTGCTCAGTGCCTCCTACAGGGAGATTTACAGAAAGTCTCCTACCGTGAGTTCAAAAGCTGCAAAACGTACACGTCCCACCCAGATATATAACTGCCAGCCAATGGCTGCTTGTCACTGAAAATCTCTCCGTGCCAATTGGACGCTTGCGTCTCCCAGCTTAGATAAGTGTCTGCTGGCAGGTGAGCAGCCCATCCTTGGGAGACGGTGACGTGCTGTTCATTCCAGCTGAAAATCTCCAGATGTTGCGTTGCAGAGCTCAGCCCAGGATGAAGATCTGAGATAGAAGCTGCAGTGTGTGCTGTAGGAAAGGCCTACGCTGACTTGGCCATTGAGATGCCCTTTGGCTTTCACTGGGAGCACAAAATCGACTGAAAATGTGAATTAATTAAAGATATAGAAGACCATGAATAAACAGAGTGTGTCTGCCATCAGCACATTCCTGAAGAGGCTGCAGGGAAATTATTTATAGATATCTACTCACCAGCTTCATTTTCTGACAAAACCTGCACATCCTGTTTATTGTATCTAATAGGAAACAATAAGATGTTTCAAATATGTAATAAAAAGTTCTTTGCAGAAAGGCCATATGAAATACACTCAGTGGGGATGAAGAAGAATTTCTTATAAATGATACGTCTTCCATTGGATTTCAAATCCCCAGAAGATGCAGAGATTACACCTGTAATTGCAAATAACGTCATTGTGGCTGACTGTAGGTGCTGGACATGAATTATATTAGTTTTTCCTCCCTGAAGTCAAACATTAGATCCATAAATTCTATATTCAGTGAAAAGGTATGTATCTAAGTAATAGATGGTAGCTATGAAAGGAGATACGTGCTGCAGTGTCCCCGATGCATTCACTGCAGTTTTGCTGAAGAGATTATTTATTTTCATTTTCGCTCAGCAGAAGCAAAACCAGAGGTGTAGAGAAATGGGCTACTGCAATGGACTGAACCAAGAACATCAGTGCCAATGATATGAAGAGAGAATAACTGGAGAGAGGAGCAGCGGAGGAGTGAAGAGATGGTTATGGAGTATGGAAGGGCAGCAGGCAAACGTGGACGTGTAGCGAGCTCTGCCTTCAAATATAGCATGTATATAGGAATGGAGATGTGGTCTGAGGTCTGTATGAACCTCTGGTGGATGTGGCGAGGCTGCTTCAGTCACCTCATGGAGACTATCCTTCTTCCAGGACCACATATCCAGCAGAGCGTTGTGGCAAATAGCATCCTCAATAGGAAACCACTCCACCACAAGGCACAGACCCATACCTAACCCTGGGAGGACACACGCACAAATTTGGGGAGGAGATGCAAACTCCATACACACACACACACACAAAGCCAATCTGTGCCAGTCCGGAAAGCATAAATGCACAGGTGTTCCTGGTCAATGGGGCTGGTTGGTGGAAGCTGGGCACCTGCCACCAAGCGAATGTGCGGAAGGTAATCATGTCTGCCTGAGCTGGGAGTGCAGGAGGCCAGGCGTGGAGCGGCAGCTGCAGGTGCCTGATAATGACACATCTCAGGCCACTGATGAGGGAGGCAGAGGGGGCCACATCTACATGTGACAGCTTTGGCCGCCTGGACTCCACTGTTTGCAATGCAGCATGAGCTATGCTTTAGAACCAGAAGTTCAGCAGGATACATCTGCACTGCATATCTTATTATAAAAAAGGTCGATTGAACTTTGATGTCGGTAGAATTGGCAACCTATGCTACTGATGAATGCTGTATTTAAATACTTCTTAGAGGATATGTAAACACCATGTTGCCATGGCAACCTTATTTTACCCACCAGCCGCCCATTAATTTTCCATTACTGCTTTTCCAGTAGTGCTACGGTGAGCCCTAGAACCTTATCCCAGGAAACCCAGAGGACAAAATCAGAATTTAACTGTGACCAACCTGTAGGTGGGGGTGTGAGTGTACAGCTAACCTGTAAGTATTCCCCAAGCCTGTCACTCCCCTGCTGAATAACACAGCTTGACCAGCTTATGATGATCATTCTAGCAGGTTTAGCTGGCCACACCAGCATGACTAGATGCTGATTCACCCATCTGAACCATCAAAGACCAGCAAGAGCTGGGACATGACCATCTAAGACCATCTTAGAACAACAAAAACCAGCTAAAACCAGCTACCAGCATAAGCTTATTTTTCACTTTTTTTTCTGCAGGATCTGAACTCCATGTGCCTGCAAAGAAAATCAAGTACACGACACCATATTAATATAGATGAGCTTTATATCTTGTGAAGATCTTGGTAGAGTCAAGCTACAGTATTGCAATGAGGTTTTATGCTTAGTTTCAATGAGTGAATCTGCACAAAGGAAGATGAATGCAACATTCCTTTTAACAAGACAATTTCCACATGGGCTTTAGATTCAACAGAGCTTGAAAAAATGTGCGGAGAAAAGATACTCCATTTAAAAAGGGTCTTTTTGAAAACAGTGTTTTAATGGACTCCCTGAAGTTCACGTTGAAAAGTAACTCTGCTGGATCTGTTGTGGGTCATTCATCAGAGACGTCCAGTCAATGTCTTTTAAATGGATTTTTATGGGATTTGACATTAAAGTTTTTCTCTTCCTGGACCTGAACTACACTATTTCCCCAGCCTTACATTTGAGATTTTTGTAGGTATAGATGAAACCAAAGTGTATGGCAGTTAATATACTGAAGGCTAAGATTAAAATTGACTAATTTGGAATGACAAGCACTGAGAATAATATAGATGCAAATAATTATTCCAGTCAGTTCAAAAAAGGGCAGGACACACGACTTATATGTTATTGAATGCAAATGTTATTAATCATAAAGAAATTGAAGCAGCAACATTGGGTTATTAAAATCCATGATCCGAGTTCAGTTTTGTAGAATGATATTTCATTGATTGAAAAACCATTTAATTTTCTGGGTGGCAGTTGATTAGTCTGCAAATTGGGGAAAAAACAAAGTGATACAGAAAATAGATTGATTTTTACTCGCGTGGTGGTTCTTCTTTCTCTTTGGTACCCGTCCAATGTCATTCCGGGAGAAAGATAATATAAAAGAAAGGTCATATTTGCAGAATTTAATGGAGGCGACACTGAACAAAAATATGGCCATTTATCTTAACCAAGAAACATTCAAATTATTTTAGACATTTCTTTTGAATGGGGGGGGTGGTTAATAGAGAGTATATTGGCCTGGATACCACAAGCTGAACTGGTAAAGCAAAAAGCACTAGGTGGGATTTTAACACAATCACAGGCAATTTGCAGGCATGGATATACAGTACCTGCCACTGATGACAATTTCCAAGGCTCCTGCAGATGGAATATAACCTCTGGAAAATGTTGTATTTATTAATGCTAAGTATAATTAATAAGTAATAATACTGTGTGTTTAAAGAAATGTATTGACAATAAACTTAGCTTTTTTAGTAAGAATGCACTTTGAAAAACAGAACAATAAACATTAATATTATAAAAGCTGAATAACAATCCAAGTCTTCATCAAACATGACAGTTCCTGTCATACGCCATTCTGTACATTATTTCCCCATTTGACCAGTAGGTGTCGCTGGTCATCCCACTTTCTCGATGTTCCCAGTGTTAGCATTGTTTTGTTCCTAGTGTGGTCCCCTGCTCCCTGGGCTGTCACATGGCTGAATTGACTGTGCGGGCTTCTCGCAAACTGAGAATCTCTGTTGTGGGCTTGAGGCTTCAAATTGTTTTATATTCTGTGCCTTTGTGTAATCCTTGTTAATTATGTTTCCTTGTATTTCTGTATGACTCCCTGTTTTGGACATTCAATAGTTGTTACTCTTTGCATCTAGTTTTGTAATTATGTCTTGTTTCACCTGTGTTCCCCGTGTCTCCAGTGTAGCTGTAATCTCTAGTGTTTGATTGATTGTGACTATCTTCACCTATGCATAGCAGTATTTGCCCCACACCTCTCCCTTCTTGAAACCTTATCCTGTGTATCTAAGTGCCTGCTCATGCCCTGTTCCTGTCAGTCACTGTGAGTCTTGTCAGTGCTGTGTGTTTTCTTCCTGTGTGTTACTTAAATGTGTTTCATGTAGTTGTTTTTTATTCGTGTTTCCTTGAGCATAGTTTAAGTTTTTGTGACCTTCCAGCTTGTCTTCAGACCTCTTGTGGTCCTTTTTATTTCAGTTCTGTTTTGTATTCTGTTTGTAATAAAAATCCCCTTGTTGTCAGTAAGTCGCATTGGGCTCATCGCTGACCATGCTGAATCATGACAAACATAGTAAAATAATATGCCAGCAGAGGGAATGCAGCATGGAAAATGGAATAGTTATTGGACATTTACTGTTAAATATTAGACAATAAGATTAAGATCAGTTGTCCTATTCATCAACTGGAAAGGGAAACAATGGTTCTTTCCATTTCATTATAAATGCCATACCTGAGCAGAATAAGCATGCAAGTACGCTGCCTTAGAATACAAGGTTTTTACAATGACACCCCCCCAATCCCCTGTCCGCACCCAGAGATAAGTATGCAGAGGTGGGGGTGGCGGGGGTCTGGGAGGAGCTGTAAATGGCATAACTCTTTGAGGACTTCCTGACAGCTCTGTACTCCAGTGTTGCAGTGACTTTGTTAGTATTAATGGTTTGCTGCAGATTCTAATCACATGTTATACATGCTGATTCCGCAAAGCTAGCAATCGTTCCCAGTTAAGTTGATTATTGGAAATGGACAGCAGCTGGAAATGGATAAGGGTGGGGAAAACTGAACAGACCCTTGTGCACCGCTACCAAATGAATGCTGGAAGTCAAATCTTCAGGTTCTTTGGGTCCAGAGAGGACACATTTTAAGAATATACATGCAGAAATAAAAAATACAGACTGAAAAAGACATGTTCTGTAAAGTGTCTCGGGTGATTCATGATGATCTCAGACACTACATGAAGAATATGGATTACTCCATTCACCCTGGGCATAGCTTTTTTCTGCATTTGGACCAAACTGTGATACTCCGTGGGCTTTTTTGGCATCTATATGGTCCGAAATAGTGATAATGATTTTTATTTTACTGTTGCAGAAACTGTGGAAAACAGTCCAAACACATCTTTGCAGTTGAACCATGACAGACAGGGCAGGAATGGGAAAAGCCTGTGTACGCTGCATTAAGCAGCTTAAAATACACAAAGCAGTTTCCATAATTAGTCTAATCTTCATCAGATAGCTTCAGTTCCTCATAATTAAATCGGTGAATGACAAGATTAAATGAGGTGTAGCTAAAATAAACACAGAAGAAGAACAGAGGTAGGGATTACACAAACAACCTGTTAACCCATTGTAATGGAGAAGGTGTTTACCTGGTGGTTCTCTATGGCGTAATCTGCCTGTCCTTCCACGCTATGATCGTCCTCCTTTTGTTAGACAATCGAGGCTTCCCTGGGGTGTGTAGCAATTTCTGTTTGTTAGGAATTCCACTGATAGATTTTACTTTTTAAATTTATTTAGCAGGCACTTTTATCAAGGGAACATACATCTTGAGAAAACAGGGTCAGACAATCCCTGGAGCAATTGAGGGTTAAGCCTTGCTCAGGGGCCCAACGGTGACATCACTCTGTCAACCACAGGATTTGAACCAGCATCCTATATAGATAAGAGCTTCATTGTCACTATGCTGCAGTATACTAACATTTTGTTGACACCTCTTCTTGTGCAGCAATGTTTAAACAATGATAAAAGAATAACATTGGAAAACACTGATTTAAGACAGGACAGCAAAAAAGGTAATTCCAAAATTAAGTGTAGATGATGGACAGAAAACTAACATTGTAAACAACATGAAAACAAATGTGAAAAATAAATATGTAACTTTAAACTGGCAGTTTGTGTGTACAGCGCCTGTATTTGTGCTAAGTGGTGAGGAAATGTGTGACAAAAATTACACTCTAATGAGCTCCAGCTTTGTGTGCAACAGTCCATAGATGGATGGATGGATTGATGAAGGAATGGAAAGAAAGAAAGAAAGAAAGAAAGAAAGAAAGAAAGAAAGAAAGAAAGAAAGAAAGAAAGAAAAAACGTTAAGCTACTAATAAGACAGTTAGCATGTCACAGTTAGCAGTGCGAATGAAAATAGGGATTTAAGGGGGTAGCATGGGTAACTCTGTGGTCTCACAATCCTAGGGGGTTTGAATCCTGAGCCTGGTTTGTTTTGTATGTAGTGTGTGCGTATGAGCTTTGGGATGGAATGGTGTCCTGTCAGTTCCACCGTGCAGCCTGTGCATCCTGGGATAGGCTCACTGAGACCCTATACAAGCAAGTGCTCATGGAAGATAGATGCATGATAAAGAATGAAAACTGGAGACTGTGCACTATTTTTTACAAGTGTTTTTTGTCATGCTACCAGTGATGTGTGCCTTTAAAACAAAATTCATGTTTTATTATCATGTGTCAATCATGTGTGTCAGAATAGAGGTGTATTTGTCATAGGCAATAAATCTCCCATGATTTTTATTAAGATGGTCAACAGGTGACATGAAACAAATTTATCCATACGGTGCAGTGCATTGTTGGAAAACTCCCCTGGTCTTCAGTTGGCGGATTCAATTTCACTGGCTCTTGTCACCTCCCCCATGGGTCCACGGGGAGCTCAGTCATCCTCTGGCTATTCTGACTCTGTGGTGATGGAGCTTTTCTGCAGATCTTTGGTAGATACATAGGAATGGGCGTAAGGCTCTTTGGCACCTGCTCACCACTCCTTGTGCTTGTAGCTGCTTTATTTATTAACGTGAGCTCTGTTACTTCCTGGCTATACGTGAAGCAGGCAGGAACATTAATCTAACTCTGCCTCTAAGCACCAAATTCAATTTCAAACACGGCAAGTGGTCCTCTCTGAGACCGACATAACAATAATTATATCCGGCAAAGGTTTTCCCTCCAATCCGGTTTAGCGTCCTGCTTTGTTCACAACACTCACAGCCTCCGCGGACCCCGTCTGCTTTCCGCTAAGGAAAATGACAATGCACTTGTCAGAGCCTTGTCTCCTGTTAGATGACAGTATGAATGTCCTTGCTTGGAGTGTTTCTCTCTTTCTCTCCACTAGGCTCAGGACTGGGCTGTAAGTATATCCTACCAGTCTGTGTAAGTATAACATTTTCGATTTCTCAATTTGATATTGGGACACATACTATAGAACAGACATTTGTAGACATATTTCAATGCCAACCAATTAACAATTGCAGTATGGTCCGTTAAATTTTTCGCAAAAGAGAAAATACTGTCAGTTAATGATTTACAATATAATACACAATATACACAATAATACAACCATTTTCATCAGAATCTAATCTTTGCTTTTAAAGTTTATCGGCTGTGGTTAGTTTTAATACAAATTGTTTTTATGGCAATCAAAGTCACCCCTTACTCTACAGTATGTCAGAATTACAGCAGAAAAATTAAATGGGAAATTGTTCACACCCACAGACCGTAATTGCGGAGGGAAAATATCATTGGTTCAAACTGCTTGTATTTCATGCCCGCTAGCTTGGATTGTTTATGCCAGCAGGTTAACATTGCAAATAATAAGATGACATTTAAGCAGACAAGCTCTCCTGCTTCTGAAAACACTGAAGACTTTCCTTGGGCTATAGCCAATAAAATATTGTAGAGCTAGCCATGCGAACAGTACCTAATTATACAGAAAGCGTCAATTCACCGAGGCTATTGACAGCACACTTCCGATCATTATATAAAATAACTAAAAATTATCGTCAGCCCTACGGCCGTGGAAAAGCATTAATTGCCACCTGAGTTGTGTCCTCCTATTTGTGGACGGATAAGGAAAAGAGGCAATAAACAATGTAAGGTGTTGTGTAATATTAGGTAATTTTAACAAATCGTTGTGAGCGAACTAGTGCGCATGCATTCTTAGGTATATGTAAAGATCGAGGGATCTGTGTGTATATATATAGAAGCTACAAATCCAGATCAGGATTTTGTTTCTACCAACCAGTTGAGTACTCTGTGACTGCGACTCTTTATGCTCATCTGGTTGGTAGAAACAAAATTTTGGACTGGATTTGTAGCTTCTGGACCTGAAATGCCCAACACTGATATATATATATACAGTGCTTGAAGGGAGAGGCGCTCGATCGCTCTCGCGCACAATCGAGCGCCTAAATTGCCATTTAGGAGAGTGAAAAATCACGCACGCCAAAAAATAAAACAGCTACAACGATTGGTCTATCGCCATTATGAATACACATAATATAGCTATGATAGCTTTCGTTACACATCAGGTTTTCAATCGTTTTTTTATTAATGAATGGTAGATATTGCATTCACGTTCTCTCAGCAGTGTAATGTTTACAGCGTTGTGAAAAATACGGTTGTACAAAGCGTTGGATTATGAGTTTGCTTCCAGACATCGTATTTCCCCCGCAGCGTGACAATCTGAAGTAACTGGCATGTACCACTAGGGGCGCGTCTTTGGAATA
>JAODJU010000043.1:17734907-17745574 GCA_026776725.1 Gnathonemus echidnorhynchus | reverse complement strand
GTCCTGTGTTAGTCTCGTTACCCCTTAGTATTTTAGTTCCTGCTTCTGTCCAGTTCCCCAGTGGTTCATTGTTTGTATTTTGGCTTTGATAGTATTTGGTTATGATTGTGGTTGTATTCTGATTGTGATTGCGTTTTATTGTTGTAGTTTGCCATGTTTGATATTCTCCGTGTTAGTTTTGTATCTGCTTTCTGTTATTTAGTCTTTATTTATCCCATTTACTTTTGACCCCCCGTGGTCCCTTTGTTTTGTTAGTCCTTTCTTGTGTTCTTTTTTTAGTTCAATTTAATAAACCCCGTTATTTTGTTTGTTGAGCCGCAAGTGGGTCGTCCACCTTTCTGTGCCTGCCTTGCCTCGTTCCCGCACCCGAGCTGCCCGCCATCATGACAAGTTTGGCTTGTAGCTCTGGATCCGCAGATTAGGGGGTGTGCTCCGTCCGTCGGAGGCGTGGTCGGGATGTGACACTGAGCCTCTCTTAGCTGTGCCTTATCGCTGTTGTCGGCTCATATTGCTCATTTAAAATAAGACCAACAACATTAAGGGTACAGTTTCATAATCAAACATCACTTAACTAAAAAAATAACTGATCCATGTTGTAGTGTCAGCAGGGTTCAGCATATCCAGGCATGCTTGCCGGCAATTGTAAATAGCCCCAATCTGTGTCTTTTGTGCTCTTGTTATAATGTTGGTGCTTATGGTTGTATTTCCCAGTTGGTGTGTGTATGTTGCCCCCGTCTTATCCGAGCCCTGACCAATCCTTGCATGTCTGTAGTTTTGTATAAGTCTCCCACCGTGTGGTTCGGCGTCTGACCTCTGTGTGTTTCCCTATTACATTCAGTGCGGTGCTTGTTGGGTGCCGGCTACAGGCCTGTCCAGGATTATAATAAAGTGCGTGTTCTGTCTTGGCGAGCAAGACTCCTTATTCCTCGCTGCTCTCGCGATATTGCAGTCCGTCCTGCTCTACAATATAATAAAATGATTTTGTCTGATACATGACTACAATCATTATTAGTTTCATCCTTACACTCTGAATGCGCAGTGAATTGGCCTCAGGAATGTGCGGATTCATAATAAAAGATAAGGAATGTGCTATTGATTATGTATTTATTTATTAATTGGGTGAGGGATCCTCCTATTTTCAATGCCCCTGGAATACACATGCCCCTCTAAATGTGCCAAAATCACAGTATCAAAACTTTAGTTCATGAGGTGGAGTCAACACTGCAGGTTCATTTACGTATTTTGGCTGATATATTTTCGCCAAAATGCACCCTGGAATAGTCCTTAGTATTCAATACTGACATTGGACATTTTCTTATGTAAAGACAGTAAAGCAACTTATCTTTCAGCTACGGTGCCATTGATAGTCCCAATATCAATGACATGCACATATATTGGTGCACACAGGTGTTTTTTAGAACAAATAAAATAACTGGTGATGCTACATCCTGGGGAGGCGGGTTCCTGCACCCAGTCAGCAAAAATCACATTTATGGTTAGATTACTCAATTTGTTAATTTTGTATTTTATTTTTACGCGTAGGCTTTCCCCAGCTCTGATAAATGCTATATTTTATATTTATTCCTGCAATGTTATATTTATAAAGAACACCACTTTCTCTCATGCAGCAGTCAAGCAGTCGCTGCATGGAGGGAATAACCGATTCTCGAGCCATCAATGTTAACCTATCAGCTGTTCTGGCACCTGTTAAGGTTGCACTTAAGAAGCTCTCCCTTAAACAGTCTCTTAAGAGATTGTTCGGGAAAGATACGTAGGAAAACAAACACCTTTCGTACGATATATCTTTAGAGTCACCGGTATCGGGAAACCCAGCCTGGTCAGTTCTGGGAATAAAAATACCGGACAAAATTAGGGGTAATAATCCATCTATTCTTTTTCTAACAGTTTATTCTAATCAGAGTCACAGGGATAGGTAAAAAATGCAATTGTACATTTTTATAAAATGGGTACAAGAATTGCCACATTTCGGATGGTGAGCAAATTTATATGATGGGGGTGGGATCACGGCTGTTGTCTCGTGATGAAAACTAGGGAACTGGGCCATGGTTCAAGTAACTTTCTCCTGGGCCTGGGACAACAGCCACAGGCTTGGGTGGAATGGGAGCTGGAGTTTTCAGTTTAGCTAACTGCGGGAGAGCAATAGGTACAATAGGCAGCCATTTCGGTGTGGGACATATTGTGGTTTTATTGTAGCACATTATGAAACATCCCCCTTACTCTACTATTTTAATTATAGTATTTTTTGCAGGTTTTATTTAGCAGACTGTAATTGTGCTGGTTTATGCCATTTTATTTCGTTGTGCTTTATTTTATTTCTTATTTCCTTGTTTAGCCCACTACTGTTGTCATCTGACTCTACCCGAGAGAGTCCAATTTAGGCATCTGTAGGGCAGCTAAGGGGTCCTAAAAAAATCACTTAGGAGCTGCCTGAGTTTGCGCTGTGGTGTAATTGCTGTAGGAAACACAAATAAAACATTTCTGCCTGCAGGTCTTCTTGTTTTCAACAGAGGAAACCAGGGTAACAACAGGCACCAGGTGCACAGATGAGAAGTCTGAAGCAAAACAGGAGTCTTACAATTAGTTAAAGCTACCTAGCACTACACATAACAACCGGCTTTCCTTACTGTCTCACACCAGCTCCTGTAGGGCATTTATGATCCAGAAGGAAAGAGGACACTGAGAATGTGCTACTAAGTTAAATTAATGAAAAGTTAATGCAGAAATTTCTCCACAGACGCCGTGAAGCCAGGGATAAACAGAAGGATATAGGTACACCAAACCCCATTTGGAGATAGCAGATGTGCCGGCACTGAAAATGAGCTTCACAGATACTGTCAGGGCGGATTTTGCGAAATTGGTGTCATGTCACTTTAAGGAGAGAGCCTGTCATGGAGATGCAGTGGGATGCTGCCTATTAGGTGAGAGGAGGAATAACAAAACACAATGATGAAAGCTGATGCAAATAGCAGAGTTTTAAAATTCACCGAATAACATCAAATCGACCGCAGGGAGCCGATTGAGACAATTGGTGCATTTGTAAACACAATTAGGTAGGTGAATTGTCCCCTCTCCATTTCCACAAGCTGACCTTGGTGACCATCTGTGGCCTGTGCAGTGTTTTAGGCTGCCTCGAACATGAGGCTGCCGTGTGAATTAGCGGCCACAGCATCAGCTGCTACCTTCAAACCACAGCGAGGGATTTACCTTTGATGACCCCAAGCCTTTCCTGTGGTAACAGGGACGTGCCTGTTTGTTTAAAGGACAAGGGATATTTAAAAACACCTCGCACCCAGCCTGCCCCTGTTGCCCCACACACCAGTGTGGGTGATAGCTGCTTCTAGCTGGCGGCCGTGTGTCTGGCACCACCCTTTACCCTGCGTAACCTCACAACGAAACCCTTTTTTTACTCCCTCATACGGAGAAGGGCCTCAAAAAGCAAAGGCCATAAAGTTTAGGCATTATTTTAAGCACATTTTTTTTCTAAACTGTTCTCTCTAGTAGGGAAAGCAGTCAATGAAAAACTCGAGATTTACACCAGAAAAGCTTTCACTTTTTTGGCTATCTGCTCTGGAGTCGGATAATATATAAGTTTCTACTTAGTTTACAGCTCAGTTAGTAACATTTTGTGGAATGTGGGAATGAATTCCTAGGGGCTAATGCATTAGGAAACCAGCTCGCTTGCATTTGTCTTGATGGACTGCACAGGCTGTGTCTGCATCAAAGTGAATATCAGATCATGTCTCTCACTTACTGGCTTCATTAGCCTCCACTCTCCTTTTTAGATGGGAATATGGAGATCCTGGAGGTCATCTCATGGTCAAACAGTCATACCCGCCTCTGAGACTCAAAGAAATCTTACCCCCCGGAATAATCTGAGCCTCTGTCTGGCCAGACCCAGTAGATCTACCAAGGCAAATCCTTCAGACAATTCCTGGTTGACTACGAGCATCATTTAGAGCTGAGCAGAGGAATCAGCAGCAAAGGTTAAAAACATCCAGCTGAATGACAATCTCAGCAAATCAGACTGCTGCTGAGCCTACAGGACCATATGAAACCGAAAGATGATTATATGCACTATGCCTGTAAGAAGCTGTTTGAAGCATTGTTTGTTTTCAAAAGCATATGAGACAGGGAGGGTCACTTTGATTTCGCCATGGATAGACTTTGGCATTTAAGGTGTGCCATGTCAGTGTCATTCTAATCAATTATTAAAGGTACACCACCATTTTTTATTCATTATGATATCTGTCAACCGATTGTCATCTCAAATGCTGGACCCTTTAAAACCTCCCTGCCATTATGGAATATAATACAAATTAATAAGATCTTTTTCAAGTGTAGGGTCAGTCAGCTGGAAGATATGAATATTCAGACTAAGGCTATAGTGCTTTCAGGTAACGTAGCCCCTGATGACCAGCTGTGTCAGCGATGACTAGAGGAACCTGACAGATATTACTCTCCATGTTTTTCCCTCCTTCTTGTTCCCCACTTCATCATTACTGTGGTTAGCTGGAAACTTGCGTTTGCATGAGTTTGGATTCTGTTGATGTTATTATCATGCTGTTGAATGGTTTTATATTCAAAAGGAGACAGTACAGACAGCATACAAGAGAATTTGATCTTAACTCTCGGCAGTAGGCTTGATGTCCATGTCCATGGTGGACATGGCTTTAGAAGAGGGTTCCCCAATGTGTCTGGATACATTAAAATTAAACAGATTCTCTCAGCAAGCTCCCTGTGGTGTGGAGCAGACCCCCAGCTGGGGAAGGTGGAGGAGCCAAGCTGCTCATTGACATCACTCTTCTGCAGGCCTAGAAGGGGCATATTTAAATATTTCCCTTAGAAACCACATTATATTCTCTGTAAAATGTTACACTTCAGGTGTGACAGGCAATTCACACCCCCCTCATTCTCCCCCACACACACGCCCGCTCACCCTTTGATTCTCCTGCTCTAGCAATGGCATTGATGCAGGTCACGCTCCTGTGATTCACTCTCTATTAGGGGATTAAAAATCAATTAGGAAGGAATCCGTGCATTGGTGTGATCATAGGCTGGGGGAATGTCCCATTCATCACACAGTCACCTGCTGCAGTTGCCTGGTAACTAGGCTTGGGTATCGTTTGGATTTTCTCTGACACCAGTGCTAAAATAATACTATTAAAATGGTACTGATGCCTGAACCAGTACTTTAATGTTTGGGTCTCTTGATTCGTCCATACATCCATTATTATTACTTTTTTATTTTGTTTATATCTATGCTTTTTAGGATGATGGTTGTATTTTGTGTTTGCAACGCAGGTTCTTTGCATAACTAATTGACAGTAAACATGTTTGCAAGTCCTACCCCAAAGTACCAAAGGAGTACCCCCCAACAGGTTTGCTATGTCAGTACTAGTACTGGACCAGAAATCAATGGCAAAAAGGTAGTACCAATTTTTTAGTACCAAAAGTTTGGTGCCTGGTGCAGTGGTAAAGTGCCTTAAATTGCCCGTGGTGTGATACCGTGAGGAAGTGAGGATGTCCTATTATGGCGTCCCCCCCCCCACCACCACCTTGCTCTGTGCTTCTCAGAACAAACATCAGCAGCCCCATGACCCTGCACTGGACGAGCAGCTGTCGGAGATGGATGGAGAATCCAACTTTCTATCAAATCACAGCAGTAACTTAGCTACCTTTTATAATGAAATCCCAAATAAAGCCCATAAACATCTCTTTTATTGTCAATAAATTCTTTTTACAGTATGTTTTGTGTTAATGTACGCTAGGTACAGAATTACTGTAATGAAAGGCTTTAAATGGCGTCACCTGGTGTTACAGTTCCACCCCTTAGATCTTAAAGTGAATATTATAAGATTACAGTTATTAGCTACATTAAACCCCTTAAATAAGTGATTTTACATTCTGTGCACTTACTTTTATTTATAGTTTTAGAGTTTAAGAATGTTAGCTAAAATTTAAAGTTTATCTATTAACAGAATGACAAACGCGACTGCAAATCCGAATGGCTGTTTTCATTTAGTTTTATATTTATATTTAATATTTAGTATAATATATGGATTCCCATTTAAAAGTTACGGTTTGCAGACAGAACAGTGAGTACTTAAAGCCTAGCCACTTGTCAAATGGATAGCTGCATACCATTGTGTTGCATATTTTTGATGCAATGTGTAATTTCCTGTTTTGTTATTTAGAATGTATGTGTGGAACGGGGGTTGTGTGTGGCCGGCCTATGATTGTCTCGGCTAGAGTCAGGTGACCTGATTTTATGTGCAGGTTTTTGTGTGTTCTCGGAATAAAATGACTAAATTACTGTGTTCCCAGTAATGCTCTGCTCCCAGAATTCTCTGCTCCCAGAATTCTCCATGAATACAACAAACAAATGAATTGTTATGAGGTATGAACTATAGACCTGGAAATATGAGTTGCATAATGATTCTAGTTAGGAATTGCTATGCCTTCTCCAGTCCTGTAGGAGGAGCCACGGCTGCATGGTCACTCGACCTATGAACCTCTCTGACCTGTCACACTACCTGGAAGCACTTCCAGTTGAATTGTTAGTTATATGATGAGTGGGAACCAAGAAGAGATTACCTAAATGGGTGGATGTCCCTCTCTTTGGGACATCCAGTGCACATGAGTATATGTTGAGGCCTGATGTCAAGCTGATAAACAATGAAAAAGATGAACAGGAGTGAGATCAACAAATGACACCATTGGATTAGAAACCATAGCTTAATGCTGGAGGTCTTGAACAGTGGCACCCCCCCCACCCCCCACCCCAACACATACTAGCAACACACGTTGACCCACCTGTTAATGAATTACATTCTTGCATAATGATTCTGCTTAGGAAACTCTATTTGAAGTCTTCGCTTCCTTGATGCATCAAATTGTAGTAGCACCTTCTTGCTGTCAGTTACAATGCCAATGTGAATGTTCATTAGAGTGAGTCGGCTATCTGTAAAACCTGCCGAGCCTTACTGGCACCGATTAGCACAGTGTTTCCCAATCCGGTCCTCAGGGACCCATAGTCGACCCACGTTTTTGCTCCCTGCCAGACAGTCCACATTTTTTCTCCCTACTGGGAGCTGGGAGGGAGCAAAACCATGGACTGTCTGTGGGTTCCCAAGAACCGGATTGGGAAACACTGGATTAGCAGAATGACAAAATATTTTTTATATGCTGCTGAAAACAAAATATTGATTGATGGGCCAGATTAAATAATGAGTTATAAACATGTCACAGGCTGGAAATCTTGTAAGTGGTGAATGAGGCGACGAAATCCCTTGTCCTTCCATATGGAATGGCTGGTTTTGCAATATAATATCATCTCCATTATTTCAGTAGTTGTGTCTTTAGCTCTGGTGCTGCTGACTTTGAATATTGATGAAGTTTAAATATTGACTGGCAATATTAACCAGTATATCGTGCATCTCTACATATTGTCTATTCCATCTTCATAAAGACAATGTGTAATGCAAAATAATAATGAAGAGAGAAATACAGCTCCCTTCACAAGTATTGGCACCCCTTGTAAAAATTTGTAAAAACGGTTAGAAAAAAGCTGCTTCACCAAAAAGTGGATTTTTTTCTAACCCTTTTTACAAATCTTTACAAGGGGTGCCAATAATTGTGGAGGGTGTTGTATATTGGTCAAGAATGTGAGGAAAAAAAATCACGATTCTGAGTGAAAAAAAGTATGATTCATACAGGCATAGAGCTGCTATCCTGCCTGGAATGGCCTTCAGCCCATCAGCCAATACGAAAAGAGGATCTTAACGCTATCCCATCTCTACCAAACAACCTCAGAGGGTCACTGTGCATCGTGTGAAACACAAAGACCATCTTGCTACAGAAGTCTCTCCGCCTCAACTCCTGCCCCCACCTTCACAGCTCTTTGTCACTTCACATTTCCCCTCCACCCTGCTCACCAATGGCTTCCTCATTATTAAAGGGGAGGAGGTGTGCAGGTGCTTCACGGAGCCAGATTGGAGGGGATCAGCCGCCTCTGACCTGCTTTCCATTGTCAAGCTATAACAAGATGTATCGTGGAGATGGTGTTTTCATTACCATCTCTCGTGTGACGGAGCACGACGACCAGTCAAAGTTTTTACCGTCTTACATATTGTGAAGCGTCTGGACGAAAGAACAGCTTCATTAATGTTTTTCACAAATTCAAAGTTAAATGCTGCTGCAATGTCTTGTAGGAGAATATTTTGCACAGAGTTGATTTTTTTTCCCTTTATAGAACTATGATTTTCAGTAAATACTATAAAAGTGAAATAGTTGACATACCAGATCTCCAGGAAGCTGTTTCTCCTTTGGATTCATTAGAACAAAGTGAACAGGGTTTCACATTTGTCTGTCATGGATATTAAAATTGGAGCTAGCTGGACTATCTAATTTGCAAATAAAGTCTAATGCTTTTCTATTGAAGAAAACTTAATGAACAAAATAATTAAGTTGCTTTTACTAGAGCTGGTGCATCTGAGTTTTCCTTTTTAGATATGATGGTATTTGAGCGGTATTACATTGGAACTGCTGAAACTAATCATTTTAATTGCACTAGTCCTGCTGTCTTGGCTTAATTTCATTCTACTAGGTCACTATATTACAATTAACACTCTAGTCCAAACTCCTGAATGAAATTTAAAATAAAAGACAAAATAATAATAATAATAATTAAAATAAAGGCATAGATTGTCTTAATTTGTCCTCATTCAGTTTTGTCCTTGTTTTGGTACATAAGTGTAAAAAAATGGATATTAAAAACTTGCGAGGAACTCATGGAATTCAAGTGAGCCCTGGAAGATTAATGGCCGCACCAGTATCGATTTTTGTGGAACTACAGTATGGATGCTTTCGGAAATTTCTCATTACCCTGAACTGAGCAGAGCTTGTGATGGCGGCAGGTTACAGGTTGACGACATCAGCTTAATGGGATTGAGCAGCTGTAGCCATTCAAAGGATGGTGCACTGGGGAACAGAGACTCTTAGGCTGCCTGTCTCTGAAGCAGCACCACAGCACTGAAACTGTGACCTTCTGCCTCAGTCAAGCGGACATGCACACAGCTAGCTGGATGTCTGCTGGAAATCGTAATGAAACTTATGTCAGTGTATGGAGATATTTAAGCATTTGGGTTTCGTTTGGGGTAAACATAAAACAAGATACATCCCATCCAGGGTACCCAGCCTTGTGCCCCCTAATAAAAGTACAAATAATAGCAATTTTAAATATATAAAATAATTTTACAGATTACCCCGAAGTTATATGTGGACACGCATACATCAAAAAAATTTAGCTTCAGAAAAACACATTAATGGATGTCAGCACCAACTCGTGTAAGAGCCTGTGAGAGTTATTCATGATGTAATGTCTAGTCTGTCCTCTTAATAATTTGGGAAATAAATTTCAGTGCATCAGAACCTCATGAATCTTTAGTAAATTGCATATCATTTTATCGCTACATTTAGTTCATGGCCTTTGGAACAATATTAAAGTTTCAAAGAGTTCATTAGTCTGGGGGGTACTAATAGGCTTGGGGAGGGTCAAGAGGGGTTAGCAAGGGTAAGCAGAGAGCAACGGTACCAGGGACCTGCTGGAAGGGAAGCCATGAGCTCCAGTAGGACCTCAGATGCAGACACACCCCCCTGTAGTACACGAGGTTCTGTAGATCCCAAATTCTCAGTTATATTGGGGACAGCAACATTCTTTTCTATGCTTAATGCCTGGTTCATACTTCCTGAAAACGTGGCCATGCCACAGCACGTGTGCAGCAGCGCCGGCACGTCTGCGATCCTAAATGCTCATACTTCTAGTACCGAATGCACCAGCCAGTCATGTGCTACCTCATCAGGCCCAAGATAAGGCTGTTTATCAATTGTGATATCGATGTTTTACACACACACACACACACACACACAAGCCATGGATTATGTGCTCAGTACATATCATTCACAAAATAAAAAAACAACTAAATGTTAAGTATAAATATTAATTAGTATTAATATTAATTATTATTAATATCTTTAACTAATAAAACAAATGTAAAATACTTTTTGATACCATTTTTAAACTATGATTTAGCTTAAGGAAAGGTTTGTTTAGCACTGGGCCTCTTTTGTACTTCAACCCTCGAAATACCAAACAGCACTACGTCATCCTTACATCTATGTATAGAAATAAAATGTCTTAAACTGGATCTAAAATACGCTATACAGTAAGTAAAAATAAACATATTTAAAATAAAAACTATTAAAATGACAACAACAACAAGAATAACTAAAACTGAACTGGATTTCAAATGAAAACTCAGAAGAATATAAAAACTATGTAAAAATTCAGAACTATAACACTAACACAAGGGCATACACAGCCCAGACAGCACACATACGTTGCCACGATGTTGGTTTAAGATTGGAATGTCATTAAATAATGCCGTTTCATTTATTATCAATATTTCAATTATTACAAACAAATGTTTGTTTTAGCAATTTTTTCAATAATTTTGTTTTAATCAGTTCAGCATAACAATTAGACCTCTTGTTACTGTTTCTGTCAGGATGTCCATCCATCCATCCATTAACTTCCGCTTATCCGAGGTTGGGTCGCGGGGGCAGCAGTCTCAGCAGGGAAACCCAGA
>JAODJU010000043.1:17724271-17734807 GCA_026776725.1 Gnathonemus echidnorhynchus | reverse complement strand
TCACCCAGGACCTGTTTGCCTTGGGTGACCCTACCAGGGGCATAAAGCCCCAGGCAACTTAGCTCCTGGGATCATTGTAACACGCAAACCCCTCCACCACAATAAGGTGTCGGCTCCAGGAGAGGTCAGGATGTCAGTATTGAAAATAATAAACGTATAACTTTTAATCCGTTAAATTGTGTGTGGTTTATGATTTCAAACCGTACGCCTACATGCAGGGTAAACAGAACAAATCTACCCTGTTATACTATACAGCCTAATCGGGAAAAATAATAGCAGGTTAAATGTCACATAGTGATCTCATTAACATCATGTTGCTGTTAAAACACATCATGCAGACATTGGATGTCCAATCAATATTTTGTAGCGATGTCCCTATGACATAGAGATGCTTTGCGGATGGATTTTTGAGCATTGTAGAGACGTCGTGCCAATGCATGTGTGCTGTCTGGGTTGTATACAGCGTTGCAGTACAAACATATTTTATTTTAGTGTGCAGCCACCTGGGAGGAATTATATAATAGTGAGGAATTATATACATTTGTTTAATACTGATACCTGGGTTTTATCCAGCTGCTGTGACATGCCTGACTCTCCCCACCGTTTGCTGGTGGCCTACCTCCAAGTCCAGGATCACTCTCTTCGATCAGAGCTCGCCCTTAATCAGTGTCATGCTGAAGAGAGTGCGCGAATGCGGGGGCTGGACCCATCAGGCACCTGGTGTCTTTCTGAGGAAATGAGAAAAGATTAATAACCCATGAATGGACAGCATCCTCGCCTCTAGGCGGTGCTTTAAAGTTCACAAACGGCTGCAAGTGAGTCGGCAGCAAGGTGACCTGCTCTTGTTGTGGGGGTTTCAAACACGGTGTCCTATATCTGGACCCGATGTGTGGAAGTTGGAAGACCAGACTTTCTGTTCTCTTAATGGACTGAACTATGGAAACTCTGCATACGATTATTAGCTGCTATTGGTACCGGCTGAGGTGAGACTGTGGGAAATGGCCAAGACTGCATTTCCATACCTCATATCTATGTGTAGTTTGTTTTGCTATGTAAACTCTGCTATGTATGAGTATAGATGGGACGATAATGCAGTACCATTAGGCGTTTTGATCAGTGACAGTTAGGAGGTGGGTGGCTTGGCGATTTGCACTCTTATTTCATACCTCCAGGTTTGTGGGTTCAAATCCCACCTCTCCTTCATGTATCGCCACCAAATACTGCCATTTCCTCCAGTGGTTTAAGGACGTTGTGAGGATTTTTGGCATATTTGGCACTAGTTAGTGTTTATTTGTCCTCTGATGGTCTATCACCCCACCTACACTGTTCTATGTTGGATAAGCATAAGACACAGATCAGGATAAACAGCTGGAAATCAGGCATTGGTAGATGCTTAAAGTGCTATCAAGCCAATATCATCAGTATACAATGCGCTGCCATGGTAATAATGAAAAAACAGGGTCTGTGTGCATTAGTTATTACATGATTTAGTCCTATGCTGTTATTAAATGAGCACTCCCTCATTCGATCATACATTCTCAATGACTACCTGCCATTATAAATTAACCTTAATTGATTATCACTGTACACCACTGACATACTTTCAATGACACAAAACGGACGCTTTTACAGTACGTTCGATTTATTCTGCCTGAAGCCCTTTGAGCAATGAATGGATACAGAAACAGCCACCGGTATGGAAGTAGACAGGAATTCAAAAAGGAAAAAAGATGCAGGTATCGATTTCTTAGTCATGGTAGTCAGCTATAAATGGTTGCTTTTCTGAAAACAAATCAGCATACTGTAGAATTTAATTAGCAAATGTTTAAATATGTAACAGCATATGGCTGTTTTATGCACTGGTTACAGACCTTTCCTGAGTTACATCCAGGGATGAGCTGGTGATTCTGTGGACCTGCAGATAGTTTGGACCGTGTTTGATATGCTGCATATGCTGGAAGAGGGATCGTCTGCATGCTGATGATTTCCATAGCTATGTCACCCGAGTCCCTAAACTCTTTTTCCTAATACCCTGCCTCACAGAGTATTAATGGGGTGGCAAGGTGGCCTCACATGCTGTGTGTGTAGAGTTTGCATGTTCTCCCCATGTTGTGTGGCCTCACACATACTGTGTATGTAGAGTTTAAATGATCTGTCTGTGATGTGTTGTCTCTCATCTGCTACGTGTGTAGAGTTTGCATGTTCTCCCCCATGCTGCGTGGCCTCACATACAGTATGCTCTGTGAGAAGAGCTTGTATGTCTTCCCCGTGTTACATGGGTTCACACATACTGTGTTTGTGGAGTTAGTATGTTCTTGTGGAGTTTGCATGCAAGTGTTGTGTGGCTTTTCCCATACTGTGTGTGTGGAGTTTGCATGTTCTCCCCATGTTGCGTGGCCTCACCCATACTGTGTGCAGAGTTTGCATGTTCTCCCTGTGTTGCGTGGGTCCACACATGTTTTGTGTGCAGAGTTTTCATGTTCTCCTTGTGTTGCATGGGTTTTCTCAGGGTACTCTAGTTTCCTTCCGAGGTGTGAATTTAGGTGAACTGGTACCTATAATTCTCCCATGAGAGATTATTTTTGTGATTGTATGCATGCGAATATGTCTGTGTGCTTCTGTGCCCTACTGGAATCCCAACCAGGGTGCCCTCAACCTATGTTTCCTGGGATAGGTTCACTGCCCTGCTTGATGGACAGGCTATCCATCCATCCATCCATCTATCCATCCATCCATACATACATACATACATACATACATACAGACATACATACATACATCTGTTAAATGAATAAATCAGAAACCTGCAGGAATAATAACAGTAGCAGAAGGATAATTCAAACATGGTCCCTAACCCACCACCCCAGCCCCATAATGTCCAGTTGTACAGGGAAGGGAAAAGCAGTGTGAAGCAGGGAGGAGGGAGCACACCATCAAAGCTGAAATGAAAGATCGACTGCGACGGATCTCAGCTTCAAAGGGGAATGAGAAGGATGTGGCTGTGAGCCAGTTTGGGAGGGGGGGTGCCTGGATAATGCAATGATTAATATATATAATCCTGGGTTACACTCCCGGGGTTTCTGTGATGAAGTATAAGTGGTAATAGAAAATGGATGGATACATAGATGGATGGATGGATGGATGGATATTAGGAATGCTATGCTATGTAGATTTGTTCTAGCTTTTTTGACAAAAAGCCAGATAAAATTATCATAACACATAATATGTTTCCTGCTGTGTGGGCTGGATAGTCAGTATCACTTTGGTGTCCATCATCTAGCTGTTAGGGTCTCTGTGCTTCTTCAGTAAAGCTTAGCTAGATGTGCTCTGTAAGTCCGTCTGAGGGATTTGCTGTTGCGGCTGTTTGCCGGCTCTGCAAGCAGCAGGGAGAGCCCGGATTTCCTCCAAACGCTGCCTCGATTTATGCAGAAGGGCAATCAGTAGCCAAAGTGTCTTACTCACAGAAGTGCTGACGCTTCACCCAAAACATTCCTTTCATCATGACGAGCTGGAAAGCCATTTTTAATGTCCAGCGTTGTGTTTTGGGGCATTTTTATCTTAATTTCCAGAAGATTGTGACAGGTTGGCACCATGTCCTGGGTTTTCCCAAGCTTGTGCCTGGAATAGGCTTTGGACCCCTATGACACTGCACAGGAAAAATTGGTGAAAGAAAATGAATGAATGAATGAATGACTTCCAGTAGTGTAGTTCGTTCTTGCTTTCTCTTCCCTGTCTGGTCTAGGACTCAGGTGTTAGGGATATTCTTGTTCTCGTAAACGAGTTTATCTACACTCATATAAAATAAGCAAGCATCCGTCAAAACCATGAGCAGGCAGAGGGTAAACATGACATACGTGTGGCCCCACCAGTGGGGGGCAGTCAGAGTTGCTTCAGTAGACCTGTTTCCTGTTTGGTATGTTTTGGGTTATGTAGTGTACTAATTCTGAGGAATATAAAGTAGGTTCCCAGTACAGGCACGCCCCGGGTTACAAATTAGTTTTGCTCCCTAAGTCTGTCTTTAAGAGGAATTTGTAGGTAAGTCTGAAAATAATAATAATAATAATAATAATAATAATAATAATATATGGTACTGTACTGTATCTTGAGCTGGAAAACCGCTGAAGCTGTGCTATGTTTCCACGAGCATCACAAAGTTGTGTGTGCATTCATTATTACAAACAATTGCGTTGATTCCAAATATATAATATGCTTTATGGCAGTCTGTTCCTCAGTACGAGTTGTCCGTAAGATGGGCGTTCTTAACCTGGAGGCCAATGGTCTGCCTCTTGAGTGTTTAAGCTTTTGAATACTTCTTGTGGGGCCTACCTGTCTCCACTTGAATGCAATATTAAAACAACCCCATTCCACCAGCCAGTTCTTGTGTGCTTTGTGTCTCTGTTGCCATGTGAAGACACCAGCGTATCACCTGCCCTCATTTAATGTCCCACCCTGGGGTCACATGATTGCGTTTACAGTCTTGACATGACTGATTCTCACAGAGAGTTATGACACAGGAAATTTTGGCTGGGCACTAGAGTTGGCATGGCGACTTCAGGGGATTTCAAGCTGTGGGTTTGCAGGCAATCCAGTCAAGATGATTTGGTTTGCTCTCATTAGGCTTATTTTGATGGCTGCCGTGGTGAACGAAAATGAGTGTCACTTCATTGATAAGGGTGGTTCTCTGTGGCTCTGCATTTTTACATTATTTGATTTCTCTGTTTTGTGTTGTTTTTTGGTTGCTTGTCTAGGATTCTACTCTCCAATTTCAGTGTTTTGTTTCTGCTTTATAAACAATTTTTATGCAAACTCCTTTAATGTCTTTAATGTAATGTTGCCCTGCCTTGTGTGAGTCTTTGGCTGTTTAACATACCACAGCATAACACATAATATTTTGGATTTAGTAACCCCTGTACTTGTTTTTTGTAGTGTTTTTATATGTAAATCCTGTATCTAAAAAGAAGCATCCTTCCTCTAGGGGTACTTTTGAATATGTAACAGCTGAAATATGTCATTTTGTTTGTAAATCATTTGTGCTAGTTTCACTAGCCGATGCATTTATCAACCCGTCAAACTATGTCATGAGACAAATGTCGTCATTTAAGGAAAAAAAGATGAAAACATGGAAAAAGCTCAAAATTCCTAGTTACATTCCTCCATCGCGTCTTTTTTTATCCCCTTGCATCTTTTGCATCCTGATAATGAATCTTTTGTTCCCCTTCATTGTTTCAGCGGCACGTGGCCCATTGTGGGGACGGGAGGGTGTCTGTGTGTTGGGAATGAGTGAGAGGCACAGGGGAGGAGGTGTGAGGAGTGGAGCCCAGCCTCCTTCCTCATTCCCAGCAGCCCACGAACTGCATCTTTTCTCTTCTCATGTCCGAACAATGGACCTTCATGCACCATGACCTCTGATCTTTTAGGGGGGAAGACAGAGGAGTCCCTCAGTCCTCGGTCTCCTTATGCAGACTGACAGCCAGAGATGTAATCATAGACTGGCCTGATGGGTTGACGCAATTGGGGCATCTGTGAACTGGGGCTTTGTCGAGCATCTAAGTTTCAGCGCTGATGGAAAGCTGGGGAACACAATGCAAGGCCAATGACAGGATCCCATGCCTTAGGTACTGTCCATAATGCATACACTCACACTGCACAGTGCCACAAACAGGCCTCCAGTGCAATGTGGAGTCTCAAAGATGCATTCTCACAGTCTGCTCTGTCGTGGTGATACACTCATATGCTGCTACAAATTTCACAGCCGCAGTCAATGTAGACTCCCTGTGCCATCCTCACAGTGCCAATGAAATGCTACTACACACTGTGCAGTGCCAGTAGCAGGCTACCATACACCATGTAGTGCCAGTGTCATGTTACCAAGCAGTGTGCAGTGCCAGCGATAGATCACCACACATTGTGCAATGCCAGTGCCATGCTACCACACATCGTGCAGTGCCAGCGGCCAGTGACCACACACCATGCAGTTCCAGTGAGAGGCAACTACACACCATGCAGTGCCAGTGCCATGCTACCACAAAGCATGGCGTGCTAGTGACATGCTAGCCCACACCATGCAGCCCTAATGACATACTAGCACACAGCGTGTAATGCTACCCCACACAGCACCTGTGACATGTCCCAATGACCTGCATAGTCCAGACACTAATTCAGACTTCATATATATCACAGCACCACAAACGGTTACCGTGCCATCTTTGTTCCCCCAAAACATACTCTCATGTGAAAGGAATTTCTATGTGGTGAAGTCTCTCTCTCTCTTTCTCTCTCTGTCTTTCTCTCTCTCTGTCATTGGCGCTTTTTGTCTTATAGAGCTGACAAATGCCTTGCTTATGAGAGGTGATTCTTGGGGAGCTCTCCTGCTAATGTGTCGACTGTGTGTTAACGTCACGCAGGCACAGTAGAACGCGCTGCAGCCACAGGTAGTCCTGTGTGGACGTTTGCTGGGCATTTGTGCACAGCATGTACACTGTAGAGCTACAACTCTTCTCGGCACGTACGATGTGGGATCTCAGGATAATTTGTACAGCAAAACAATCTGACACAAATAATTACAAGGCACTGTTTTTGCTTGTCCTTTTCAATTTTAATGAAGTTTTCAGATTTTCAGGCTGCTCTGTGCTCAACAAGGGAAATTTACATGATAGGCACATGACATATACAAATTAAACACCATATAAATTATACATGAACTGTAATATGTTGCTATAAATCTGAGGGTTTGGAGAAAAAAGGAGTGACAAATTCCATAACAAAATATTTGTAATGTTTATTTTTATTGGGCCATTCGGGATAATAGTCAATAAATATGCATGCACATTAGCTCGTAGTGCTTGAAGTATTTGGACAGTTTTGGCTTTGTATTCCTGCAGATTGCTATTGAAATGAAAGAGTGACTATGTATATAGAGTGTGAACTTTCAGGTATTTACATTCACATTGGATAAATGGTGTGGGAATTACCTCAATTTTTATGCCTCATCCTCCAATGTGCGAGGAACCAAAGTAATTGGACGGTCAGCTCAATAATAGGAATGGTGAAGAAATAGCCTTCTCCAGCTATTAAACAGATCACAAGCACTCTTAAGGATGTGGGTGTTTTCAGTGGAAATGGCTAGTCTGTGCTCATTGATGACATCACTGCTGATGGCCGCAGCCAAGTGAACGTGGTACCAAACAGAATTGTAAAGTCTACTGACATCAAACTCATTGGACAACACTTACCATGTAGCAAGACAATGACTCTAGCAGGTAACCATAGTGATGAAAGAGTTTTCAAGAACCACAAGTGTTCTTGATTGGCCAACTCAGTCAACTGACCTCAATTCAATGAAGCATCACTATCACATGCGGATGACAAGACTGAAGTAAAACAGCCCCCAAAACAAGCAAGAACTGAAGAGAGTGGCAATACAGGTAAGACAGAGCAGCACCATGGACGTGTGAGTAATGATCATGGGTCACAGACTGCAGGCCTTGCAAGGCAATTTCAGCTTATGTTCATTTGTCCACTAAAATTGGGGGATGACAGGTAAAAACAAATTCTGTTCCTGTACTGTTTACCCAATATTAATGTAACCATCTTTGAATTAAAGTTGAAACTTTTCACTTTAAAGTCATAGTCACTGTTTTATTTTGAAAACAACCTGCAGGAGTACAGTATCATACCAGAGGAGTTACTGTCCAAATACGTTTGGTCTGCAATGTGTTGCAGGGAAGGAATACAGCGTAGAAAACATCAGTTATTAAAAAGGACTCTTTGAATATTGAGCCAACTGAATTTATGGGAAAAGAATGAAATCTCAGCGTTTGCACTATTGGACTAGCAGAAAATCAACTTTTCACAGCCTAGTTTTAGTGCAGTTATACAAGAATGGTGAACAGGCATGAAATACTTGCAGTACTGAGTAACACTTTACTTATAGCACCCATGTATAATGCATTATAATGCATTCATAAAGTATTAAACGCTTGGCTGTAACTTTATAAAAAGGCATAACACATAGGCACATTAATTATGCATTATGAATGCTCTATGAAGCTCTCATCTATAATGCAGTATAAATACCTTGATAATGCATTATAATGGTTAGTAATATTTTATGAATGCTTTAGGTAGTGTTACCCTGTGCTGTTTAGTCTGTTAGACTTAGTAATACTGAATTTGAGCATTACTCAAAAAGATAAAAAAAAAAACAATGCAAAATGTTTAATTGGTACTTCACATAAAAAGTATGATAAATAACATTATTTACCACGCACAACAATGCACTGTATAAAAATTTATGTGCAGCGAAACTGCAAAACTTCAGCAGGTCCACAATCCATTCATCTATCTTCAACTGCTCATTCAAAATGCCACAAACAAAGACTTTGAGGCAAAATTACCAAACAGTTAGCTACAGGAAGAAGGGAGATCCTATCACCATTTTCCTTTGACTGAATAATTTTCTTAGCAGAGAAATGATAACCTCTTTTTTTCTTTCCGATGTTGCCAATCTACCTTTGCAGCTCTTCCCACCCTGAGGAGTCACTATCTTTATCTTGTCTGTATTTTACTCTGTTCTGTCCTCAACACACCTCGGTATCTTGCTTATGCTCGACTTGGGTTGATGATAAGAAAAAAGAACTTTTTAAATAATTTTTTTATACTTTAGGATTGGAACAGAAAACACCAAACTGTGTACAGTATATCTCACCAGCTGGGGTTTGGTTCTGAGGGTTAGGACCCTGCGAGAACCTAGAAGGTTGTGGGCTCAATCCCTGGGTCGATGAGTGATGTCACCTTTGGGCCCTTGAGCAAGGCCTTTACCCTCCAATAGCTTCAGCGACTGGCTGAGCTTCCCTTCTCAACAGCACATCACTTTGGATGAAAGCATCTGCTTGGTAAATAATGTATATAAATATATCAATGTGCCAGATAATGCAAATTTGCTTCATCTGGTTTCTTACATACTATATAGATTATATATTATTTCAAGACAGAGAAAAATTATAAAATAAAACTCTTCATTTGTTCCCACTAAAGACTGTCAAAATTTAGTGAATACTTAAAGGCAAAAAAATCACAATACATCACTTAATTATGCATAATTCTTTTACTCAATTATTTTTTACAAATGAAAAAAGATTAAATTCATTCTCACATTAATCACAATAATTTTATACCCAGTGCAGCCTCTATAGTTTCTATTAATGTAACAGCTGAAGATCTTTTCATAGGTGTCCTTGGTACTGCTCTTTAAAAATATCTGGGATTCAACAGACTTTTGACTGCATGGAAATGGGTACGAACTGTCTGTTGAAAACAATGTGTTCTGCAAACAGTGCTCTAGCCCATGTTAAAAGAAAATTCATCCTACTGGAAAACAAATATTTTTTACCCAGAAACAGATTTTGATTTACATGTATGAGTGCTTTGTTTGTGTGTGCAGAAGATGAAAGATTATGCTAAGAAGTTCAATTAAATTATTAGAATGTTATTAAGTTAATTATTGGTTATTCAACTCTAATTATGAGAATTTAATAAGCTTCCTACAGTAGGTAAGTGGCTAGGAATTCTCAGAATGTACTTTAGCACATATAAGCAGGCGAAGTGTCCAGTACTGCATGTGATGTGAATGGGGTGATAGACAGCAGCTGTGAATGAACAGGTCATGATTGGTCTCTGTTTAGCTTCTAAACACACCACTAAGGTAGGAATCCTTTTCCTCACTATAAGTCGCTATTTTTTTCTTTGCAGTGCAGGTGTTGTGCTGGAATGATGTGGCCTGTTCCACAATCACACCATTGACTACAGATCAGCAGGGATGTGAACAAGACCCACTGCCAGGTGAAGTGATGCATAGTGGAAAAAAAAACGCTTGGAAAAACAGTATGGAAAATGCAAATCAATTTTAAAAAACAATGATTCTGAAATTTACTTTGACTTATTTCATTGCAGACAATATGAACCCAAGATATTTCATGTTTTGTCTGGTCAGCTTCATTTTCTTTGTTAATACAGTCAAATGTTGTAAAAATACTATGTGTGCACTAACCACGAAAAAGAGACAGAGAACAAAAAAAAAATACATAGGCCTATACACATTAAAATATTTAATAAAAAACAGTAGAATGAAATTTTCGTGGATCTGTGAATTCGGGAATCACGAAGCATGAATGCACGAGGGCTGACTGTATACATCCATTCCTGCATTTCAGGCCTGTAACACATTCCAAAAAAACTGGGACAGTAAAGAATTTGTTACTTTGTAATGTTGCCATTCCTTCTCACAATACTTAAGATGTTTTGGCACTGAGGATACCAAGCAATAAAGTGTTTCAGGTGTCCCATTCTTCCTGCCAAAAAGATTTTTTTTTTTTTTTTTTTTAAATAGTTTGAATGATTTATATGCGATTGTAACCTTGAGATACTAGGTCACTAAGTGTAATTAGAAGACCAGACTACACCACCTAAGGCCCTGCCCCTTAAGATGTATGATTACCGTTATCCTCAGGGTCCCCCCAGGCACAGCTACATCGCATA
>JAODJU010000043.1:17697942-17710600 GCA_026776725.1 Gnathonemus echidnorhynchus | reverse complement strand
CTTCTTGGGGGTCTGGCCCCCAAGGAGACTGTCTGGTAAAACTCTGGCCCTCTGACAAATATAGTTGATGACCCCTGGCATATATAAAGCCGAAAGGATCACATTCTGAAGTCACTGTTGAAATCCCTTCTTTCCCCATTACCTTAAAATAAACATAATTTTAGATAATGAATGTTAAAATCTAAGACATGAACTCAGTTGGGGGACACCCTACATAATACAGCTCATACACACACTCATTAGGGGGACACCCTACATCACAAGGCTCATACACACACTCATTTTGAGGACATCCTACATCACATGATTCATGCACACACTTATTAGGGGGACACCCTACATCACAAGGCACATACACACCCTGATTTTGGGGACACCTTACATCACAAGACTCGTACACACACTTATTTAGGGGACACCCTACATCACAGGGCTCATACACATGCTGATTTTGGGGACACCCTACGTTACAGGTCTCATACACACACTCATTTAGAGGACATCACAGAGCTCATCCCACACTCATTTGGGAAACACCCTGCATCACAGTGTTCATACACATACTCATTTGGACTGGGCGAGAACATCATCAAAATGTGCATATGGTACATGATTAACAACTAGCTGGTGAAATTAAGGGAAATGGAATACAGCATCACCTGTCATGAATAGCCTCTGGGGAATCAGTGTGGCGCTGCTACAGTATGACTAACACATTCCTGAAAAACCATGCATTCACTAAAATTGAGTACTAACACACATATGCAATGGGAAAAATAGACTTAGGGTAGGGCTATTCAAAACGGTCCTCAAGGTCCGAGCACTGCTGATTTTCCAGGCTTTCTTTACCTGTGAGCCAGATGTGAAGCCTCTTGCCAATCAGAATCAGTAATTAATAAGGACTGGTTGAGTGCCACAGCAGGATTAGCCAGTTGGTACTGTCATGGGTCATCAATACAATTGGGATCTACATATTCCCATGGCCATCTTTTTGTATAGAAATACTGTGCTGGTGTCCATGGAGGGTGTTGGAAGGGTACCCTTAGTACTGGTCTGGCAAAGCTTAAGTCTGCAGGAGCCCTTATGATGAGGAGGGAGCTCCTGCAGGCTGGAGCTCTAGTAGGCCACGGTATGAATACTAACTCCAAATGTGAAGGCTTTTCTGATTGGGACTGGATGAGCCTGTAGCAGACAATATGGCTCAATTACGCCAGAGGAACCTTCAAGCAGAGTCTCGGCCTTTAACACAGTCCAGGAGAAGGGCCCCTCCCCCAACATTAGACAGTGACTGAGAGTCCTAATGCAATCCAGTTACAAACTGAACCCTTACACTGGGTCTATCATTTCATGCATGCGCAGCATCAGCATCATGTTAAACCTTAACTTGGCCAAGCAGGGCTGTCAGAGATCTCAGCAGGCAGGCCAACATGGAGCCCTCAGCATCTCATCATAGGCTGTCATCTTGCCCCAATGACGTAGAGCTGAAACAAAGCATTCAACCTCAACATCCTCCTCCATACCTTTAGGACAATGAGCAGGCGCAGGCAGAAGTGACTGGCCCTCTTGAATGGGGTGACTAATGTTGCGGCAGATGGTGCAACTGATGTATATCCCCTGCATTTCTGGGGTGTAAACTTACATTTCAGAGCAGCAAAACTTGCCTGCGAAGATGTGCAATGCATTGTGCAAATGGATCTCTATTTCCTGTACAATTTCTACTCTGAGTCCCAGTCTTAAAGGGGCATAGCTGTTTTTTGTTATGCAAGTTGATATGCAGTATTCACCTCCATGCTTTTTAGTTTTGCAAAACAGGTGCAGCGTATAAATCACCAGGGTTGCAGTCCCCATGTGATTTCTGCAGTCTGTAAGAGATTTGGAAAGTGGGAAGCTTTTGTTAAAGCTGCTAACTGTCTAGTCTTTTTCCGGGTCCTACTGCCTCTGTGCTACAGACACTTTTTGTACCAGCCAACTATAAGCCACATCCTAGGTACAAAAAAATGGTATAACCTGCTACTCTAAATTAAAGAGCAGAGGATAATACCCCAAAACCAAAACAGTACAACAAATGCTTTCCCACTGTAGGTAAATGAATGGTATTTTTTTTTTCTTAATGGTAACATTTGACAGATGACAAATGACAGTGTTCAGTCATCTATCCATCCATAATAACCAGTTATCCTGTAAAGATGCAGTGCCAGTCCATTGCAGCCCCTTACCTGAGGACACCCAAAGTCATTGCTCTGCACGAGAAAACTAGACTGGTGTTTCTCAACCCAGTCCTCAGACACCCCCAGACAGTCCATATTTTAGTGGGTGCTGAGAGGGAGCAAAAATGTGGACTGTGTGGCAGGCAACTGGGAGGGAGCAAAAACATGGACCATCTGGGGGTCCCCGGGGACTGGGTTGTGAAACACTGAACTAGATTATCCAGGAAATGTCATCCTTGTCTGTTTACCCAGGTAGTGAGCCTGCAGAACAAGTAATATGCAAATTCCACAGAATAGAGCCAGGGGCAAGAATCAAAGCCACAACCCTGGAGTTGCAAGTCTATGCTGCCAAACCCACTGAGCTGTTCAGTCACCCATATGTTTGGACTGAGTGTAAAAGAAGAGAGCTCATTTGTTGTGTTATTTTTGCACAATGCATTATCCAGGCAGTCACTGAGGTTTAACACAAAACAAACCCACATACAAAACAACTAAAGAAACCTTTTTAAAAATTATATTTTAAAAAAAAGAATTTACTAAAATGAGTAAAACAACATTTACATCTTTCAGCTACAGCTACCAACTATTAATACATGTCAACCCATTAGTAACATATAATACTAATACTAACATTTTACACTCAAGGAAGCTCAGTTAGAATCTGTTAGGATCCACTATTACCTCCAGAACTGCATCATGGGTTGGCAGGTTGGGCATTCTGGGAACCCATTGCTGCACTGGGCTGTTACGTTTGCACTTGTAGCCTTCCTGTTAGCTTTAGCAAGCCTGGCCATTCTCTCCTGACCTCTCTCATTAACAAGGCGTTTTTGCCCAGTGTAGTGTCAATGACTGGATGTTTTCTGTTCATCACATTCTCTGTAAACTCTAGACACTGCAGAAGGGTGAAAATCCCAAGAGACCGACCTTTTCTGAGATGTGGGAACCAGCACGTTTGGCAGCAACAGTCACAGCACATTCAAAATTGCTTGATCACCCATCTTTGCCATTCTAATGCTTAGTCACACAGTAACTCTTTACCCTGCCCATGTGCTGTATGTACGATGCCTGTGCCATATGACTGGAAGAGCAAGTGGCTGCGTTAGCGAGCTGCTGACGTAATGAAATGACCACTGAGTCAAAGTATGCATTGAAATCCTGCAACTATCAAATTAAGATAGGTTGCCCGTAAATAATTTCCCTTCATCCATAATGGGTTATGTAATGCAGGGTCACAGAAAGTCTGTAACTTCAGGAATCACAGGGTTCCCACACACACTTACACACACGCACGTCAGTGTACCTATCTAAAGGGGGACCTTCCATTCATTTCTATGGGACCCTAACCCAAGTTGCGACACCCGAAACCACTACCCAGCCCTAACCTTAACCATAAGGAGGCAAAGTACAAGTACAAGGATGGATGGATTATAAATAATGCACTGGGGTTAGTGATGTACAGTCAGTCCTGCTACAATGCCTGATATCACATTGGGAATCTGTTCTAATGCAATTACCAAAGTCCAATACAACTCGGAATCACATTTGTATTTTCATTTGGAGAGAAAAGCATTATGCAAACTACAACGCGATGTGGTCTAGGCAAGAAATGCTTGGACTAGATGGTATTCTCTGCCCAGAGAAACGGCTCTAAGTATGCCACAAAGTAAATCTAATGGGGTCGGAAAATACAGTAAATGGTTCAGGAAGCGTTATTTTGGCCCTCACTATTCCCAACTCTCGGCAATCGACATGTTAGCGACTTATTCGGTTGAAGCAGTTACTAGGCAATTCTCCTGAGACTCATAGGAAATGTTCATGATATAATTTATTCATATCATTATTTCTTATTTAAAATGCATATAATTACATTATTGGCCACTGGTGTCACCATTTTTATTATTTAATTAATTTTGTTTGGTGTAAGTTTTACCCAGAGCTCTTCAAATCTGGATCTCAATTCCAAATCCAGTTGTGTTTTTAGTTCTCCCAGGTAATGAGGTTACCTTTGTCCTATGTTAGCTTTCTGTTCCTATCTCTTATGGTAAATGGGTCGGTGCCGACCCGTGTCTTAAATCAACCGTAAAATACCCTCAAAACAATTATTTATCATCCAATTTGTTTCTTACCTTTTGGTTACCTTGTTAGGCTTCCATATCCATGAAAAGATTGGTTTAAATATTTTTGGTGGGGCTTTCTGGACCTTTCTTTTGACAGCATACCTCTTGTTTTCAATAAAAAATAATGGTAAAATAAACCTCAAGAGAATTATATAAATAAACTGAATTGGTCTTATCTTGTCTTACATGTATGGGCATACCTTACCTTGATTTTGTTTTAATTTATTTTCTTTAAATACAGATTCCTGACAAAGTCAAAAAGCCTTGATGCAGTACACAAATCTATGTGGTGCTTTAATGCATTTTAAACTTAAAACGGGTCAGTGCCGACCCCAGCACCAGAGCGGATATAATCTTGACCATTTATAATTTATAATTTATAAATTTCTAAGCATTTATAATTTAGTGAAAAAATATTATTATTTTTTTATTTTGTTTAAATAGAGGTTCCTGACAAAGTCAAAAAACCTTGATGCAGTACACAAATTTATGTGGTGCTTCTATGCATTGTAAACTTACAAACGGGTCAGTGCCGACCCTAACATGATAGCAAGGTTAACCCTGACACACAGCCAGCAGCTGGACATCCTAAACATCTGAAATTCAGTGTGCCACCTCGTGCTCCTCAGACAAGGCAAACATGGAAACCATAGCTTGTAGCAAGTTGTGAGAGTTCCTATGTCCTGCGAGCTCCCTCTGGGTTCTCTGTTTTTCACCTACAGGCCAAGGACATGCAGGTAGGTTAACTGGCATCTGGGAATCGCCCGTAGTGTTTGTGAATTTGAGTATGTGATGTGATCATGACAGGGTAACATTCAACATGTCCAGTTTTACTGATGTTCCCAGAACGTTATCCCACTACTACAACTACTATTTCAACTAAAGCTAATAATTTAGAACCATGCAAAGATAGAGTAGTGGATAGCATTGCTGCTGTATACATCAAAGGTCATGGGGATATTCATGTATTCCATTCAAACATTATATTACTTAACAGTTAACTGCTTATTTAATAATGGTAAGAATTCACTTGAAGGGGCAAAAATTACTTAATTTATATACTATTCAAGAACAATTAATGAACTAATATAGGTTTCCCCATGACATACATGAACTATCATGATTTATTAATGATGAATGAACATGGGATCAGTAACTTACACACTTAGTTACTGGTTAACAAGCACCTAAATGGTTATTCATGTCCATCAAGTAAAGCGTTACTGGTCATGGGTTAGAGCAGGGGTCACCAACATGGTGCCTGTGGGCACCAGGATGCCCCCAAGGACCACATAAGTCGCCCGTGGACCTGTTCTAAAAATAGTACTCCTCGATAGGCAGCGTCTAAAATTTAAATTTATCCTGTTATTATTCTTCTTTAATCAGATTTGCATTTATATAGATTTGAAAATAACGAATAAAAAAAAACATTTAAAATATTTTTATTATACATAAAGTTTAGATAAGTTTAGGAGGGCGTTTCAAACTGGTAGCCCTTCATATGCTCAGTACTTCTGAAGTAGCTCTCAGTTTCAAAAAGGTTCGTGACCCCTGGGTGCTGTATGCAGAATACACTTTTAAGACATTTGTAGGTTTTTCATACATATATAACAATATTTCAAACCATGAATTGCATTAAATGGATGTTACGGTATGTCTGAGTATGCCTTGTGATACGCTGGTGCCCCATCCTGGGCTATTCCCTGCCTTGCACCCATAGCCTCTGTGATAGGCTCCAGATCCCCCGTGACCCTGAATAGGATAAGCAGTTACAGAAAATGGATGGATGGATGTTTAAGTAATAATGCTATCCTGCTAACTTCGACAGAACCTTTGTTAAAATGCAAAACGTGGAAATGATGGTCTGTTAACGTTACAGTAATAATGTTCTCTGTCAACTTTGAGAAGACCTTCATATAATGTGGGCCAAAGTTCTGGGAATGTTTCCTGTTCGCTGGGTAGCAGCTATACTGAAAGGATAGAAGGTAGTTCAGTTGGTGGTGAAATATTTTACATGTTGCTCTGTCCCCTCCTAGTCACAGGCAGAGACCCCAACATATCGATGGCCACCACCTCCATCAGTTTAGTCTTAGTGTCCTGGGGCCCTGGAATGTCCAGGAGGCACTTTACCAGGCCAGCCAGTAATAGAAGCTCTCCATAATGCTCCAAATAGAACTTCCCGACACAATCCAATTTCTGAGCCACCTAATAATATTGCACGTCTGTCGCTCGTGGACCAGCTGCAGTTAGCAGGGAGTCCAAGGTGACAAATTGCAGGTCGTCTGGCCTCCTTTCAGGCTCCTGCTATAGGAGACAGAGGAGTGCTTCCTCTTCCAGCCGACAGTCCCACTGTGCCACCAGGAGCTTCACAGCACCAGAACAGCCGGAATCTATTCTAGTTTGCAGTGCTGGAACTGCTGGTAACCCAGTTCGTGAAAATGAAACTCATCGATATGTGGCCTGCACATCACCTCAGTGGTTCCCATACAAAATCCTCTCCATTTTCTGTCAGTTGCCAATGGCCACAAGCAGTAACTAGAGCAGGCTGTCCAGGCAGGGTCAGCGAGACAGGGGAACAACACATGCATAATTCCTCTTAGTCCTGGAAATGTCATGGGGCTGAAACAAGAGCAGTTGGTTCTCTGACTCTCTGAAACTTAGCAACCAGCACACAGAGACCAAAACCCTTTGGCTCTCGAGGTATGGTTACAGAGTTATGTGGTTGCTTCCCTCTACAGCTAGAACTGATGTAGCTGATGTAGGGCATGCAGCTGGTCAGATATCACAGGTTCAGCTCCAATAGTGTTATGGTTAAGTTGGATGAAGTCTAATCCAATTCTGACAGTTAACAGAAAAAACTCACTAAAGCTTCCTTTAGAAAGCACTGACAAATTCCTGGTCATTCAAAGCACTTTGCTTTCCTTGTCAGTTATTCTCACAAGTCCAGAAGGTTGTGAGTTTGAATCCCATGGCAGACAGAGTAGCCAAATTACCATTGGACAAATTACCAAATTACCATTTATTCCAAAAACCCCAGGGATGCTGGTTGATTCTGCTCTGTGGTCCTCGCTTGTATGTAGCTGATGGAAAAACCATCTGCTAAATGAATACATGTAAAAACCAACTGGATGCTACCTTGTTTTTCTAATGTCACGCCACATCAAACTAGTTTGAGTGCTATTGTGATAACATCCATCAAACAGAGCAAATCCCACAAGAAGCTACACGTGTGATCACATGGTCACTCTCCCCACTCTCTATAGCAGGTGCTTTGGGGTCCGGTGCACACTGTGAGGGTTACAGTTAAATGCTGGGAGTCTGGTAGTGCAGTGAAAGTTTTGGGCGGCTGGCAGGCAGCAGACTGCCTGGTTAACTGGCAGTGATAATTACTGGCGTCCTAATCGGCCCAGGTCCAGAGGGGTGGTACTGATAGGCTTGTGAGCTTCCTCTAGGCTGGCCCGGGGACATTTCCTGCCGTCAGTCAGAGCTGACCAATCAGTCCGGTTGTCAGCAATCTCAGAGTGTCCATGCCAGCCACACACAGAGCGGTCAGCTGGCAGTTCAAAGCTGCCCTCAGTCTGCCCATCTTTTCATTCATCTCCTCCCCACCATGAATAAAGAGCATGTGCCACCCTGACGGGAGTCTCAGCAGTACAGTCATTTGGGGCAGCTGTCTGCCTCACGTCCTCCCGGAGGCAATGTGGACGTGTTACTCAGAGCTGCTGCGGGGGAAGCAGCGACTGTGGGCCTCAGTGAAAGGCATCCAGCATCAGGCGGCCGCGAGGGGCTGCTGCTGGCCACTCAAAATAGACTCGGATGACCAGTTTTTGAACATGGGCCTCAAAGAAGCCGAAACTCCGTATCATTATTCCGGAAGGTATTTTTATTTCTGGTTGGTGGCAGTGCAGTCAGTCCCAAGGTGACAGAGAACCTTAAAATCTTTGATTTTAAGCACGGTGGTAAATTCCCTTAGTATATTCCAGTTGTCCGACTTTGTTGGTGAAATGATTTCAGCATACACATCCTCCACATCAAACTTTGTGTTGCTAAGTCACTCCTTCACCAACAACTGCTTAGGTAAGATAGTCTGCTCTCCTAGTTGATGTCAGATGTAGGTTTAATTTAGCTAAATCTCACTAATAACAATTAAAGTTAGCTATGCAGATAGCTAGTCAGCTAAACAAGCATGTCATTATCCCTCTTTTTCCTCAAGGTCTTTGTGATGCCTTAGTCCAGATTACTTGTCTAATTAATTCACCTAAATGTGTCAAAGTTTATGGTGTCAGGATCAGAGTGCGAGGCAACAGTAGCTAGCGAGCAAGGTATTCTGTTGTGATTTCTCCTATAGGCGTAATGCTCCCTCACAAATGAAATGTATCATGTGAGAATTGCTTCTGTCACAATGGTGAACAGAACCTGGTGACACAGAAATGGGATTTTACTGGGTACAGGTCTTCCCGTTTCACAGTTTTGGGAGCAGGGAGAAATGGGGATAACACAAAAACAATGGTGAAACCCAACAAAATAATGCTGTTCTGAGAGCAATAAAAAATATGAAATTCCAACTAGGCATCAGGGACAAAAACATGATGGCAGGGATTAGGACAGGCATCAGTGTCTATGCAGGTTTACTGCCAACAAAACAAGGAACAGGTGGACTGAATCAACACAATACCCACCCCCTGGAATCTATGCAATGCGTCACACGTGGCCATCTCGCATTCAGAAACAGGATACAGGAGGTGAATATCTGCTGTCATTTGGAGGAAGGGGATCTCATAATGTTCTTCATAACCTCTCATTTGTTTTGTGTGAATTATGAGAATAATATTGTGAAATTTTTGAGCAACGTCATTAAGAAGTGGCTGCAGATTAATTTTGATGTATTTTTTAATTTAATTTTTGTGGCATACAGTATCTTGGGGCTCTCTCAGTGGTCATCATTATGACCTCATGACTCAAGGCTTGTGGGTTTGATTCCTACCCCACGTCTCTGTGTCTGTAGAATCTGCATGTTCTCTGTGTTTGTAGAATCTGCATGTGTACACAGACAGGGAGGTATGCCTTGTGAAGGACTGGTGACCAGCATGTCTCCAGGTTTCACACAGACATGTGTTGGAGTGGTTAGGGAAGATGTGTGGATGTAATTCAGATGTGTCTGCAGAAGTTCTGATCATTCTCTTAATTGCAAAGTGGCATTTTCGTGCAACGTATTTAAGAATAATTATTTCAAAAATTAAGCTTCGTGCTCACAAATATTGTCATTTTCTAAATTCATATATCCAAACCTGGCTATGCTATTGTGTTTTGCTGCTCTCCTAATGATGCAGATCATTTTAAAAGATATCTGATAGCTTCCTGCCCGAGGAGGTTTTTCACCTGTCCTCCTACTCAAAGTGGTACAGTATGTGGCTTTTTTTTTTTTTATTTTTTTTAAAGTAATGGCACTTTTACTTGACTATGGTTTTGGCTACACTCCCACTCTGTGTGTCTTGAGTCTGCGTGCTCTACTCTTGTCGTCTGGATTTCCTCTGAGTGCCTCGGTTTCCTCCCGCAATCCAAAGACACACAGTCAGGCTAATTGGCCTTTCAAAATGCCTGGTAGTGTATGAGTATGTGTGCCCTGCAATATACTAGGTGCACCCTAACCACTGTGCCTGCAATGAACTAGGTGCAGCCCAACCGCTGTGCCCTGTGCTGCTTGGGATAGACTGCAGACTCCCCCATGAGCCTGAGCAGGATATGCGATTGTATGATGGCAGGAGGGATGGTGCTGGCTGTTCAACCACCCCCAGGGGGTATTAAATGTTGAAGCACATGGAGTGATGGCTCTCTCAGCCAGTCTTGCAGTTCAGAGGCTGTCAGACAGGCCAGGATCCGAATCTGTCACTGGAGTGAATCGGTGCGTCTTTTTGGGGCTGCTTGGAATGAGGTGCTGCCAGGAAGCCAGGGGGATATGTGTGAATGAAACGCACGACATGATGACCTATAGCTTAGCATCACCGTCACCCTCATCTGGGGTCAACATGCATAGCCATTGTCATCAAACGAAACCAAACGAAATGAAAACACCTCGTCAGCCTGAAGAAACGTTTACACAAAGAGCTGGGACCTTTCATTTTTCCCCACTGTCTCGAAAGAAAAGAGAAATCAGGGTGATGGATGGCCCCTGGGTGGCTGGAGGGGGGAGCAAAATGGTGGCCATCCATTTCTGGGGAGCTCGGCCTCCATGCCCTAATGAAGTCTTAATAGGAGCTGTCAGAGCGGCAGCATTCCTCAGCGCTCACTATGAGGCGCTGTGCCTCTCACACCAACTCCCTCTGTGTGTGTGTGTCTGTGCGTCTTCATGCGCACGTGCATGTTTTTGTAATTATAACATCATGGAGACCACATTTCCCCACAATGTGATAAAAACCTGTAACTTTTTATCTTGTAGGAACTTTTTTTTGGTCCCTACAAGGATAACCTGAATTTAATAAAAATCTATGAATGCAATCAAAAAATGTAAAAAATGACAAACGTCTTGTATTTTGTTTGGTTAATTATGGTTAAGTTAGGGCTGGGTAGGGGTTACGGTTTTTGTTGTTTGAATTAGGGTTATGCCCATAGAAATTAATGGACAGTCCCCATAAAGATATAGATACCTAATGTGTGTGCACGTTTGAGCATGTGTGCTGTCTCGCTCGGCTCCAGGTGAAGGATATTCTAGAAATTATGTATGATTTCTGGACAAACTCTGCTTTTGCAGGATTGATATTTGTTTGCTAGCCTTCACAGTGAAATTAGCTGTGTTACATTAACATTGGGTGCTAACTGAGTTCAGCAGGACCTCACCCACTAAAGACACACTCAGCAATGTCAGAAAAACACACATGTAAGCGCAGTTGACTGCGTGTACTTTTCTACACCTGTCTATGTGTTTTTGTTTAACAGTCCAATCAAGTTCTTAAAAATTGATTTTAATGTTAATTTTAGACTAAGGCACTTTGTTTTGTCCTTGTGGGTGTAAAAATAACAACAGGGCAAAAAAAAGATGAAAAAAAATATATTCATAAGTTACGCTGTGAAATGCACAACAACAGCTGGAGCATGAGGAAGGAATAGATTAACATAAACTGTATGCAGTTTTGCTGCGTGTCGCCGCTACAGTGTGTGTCTGCAGTGTCAGGTGCTGGGATGCTTCGTTATCCTCGGTGGCCTGAAATCAGTCAGAATAGAAATCACACTTCAGACGAGATGAGGCACATTTCCAGCAGACGTAACTCATGAATATATACCACATAAGGCGAAAGACTTTTGCTTTAATTTTAGAAGTTTATCATTACAGACGAGACCTTTGGCTCTGCTGATGCACACAAATGATATTCCATGCTCTTGTCACCATCTGTCCGGTCCAGCCTGTGATCAGCTCTCAAATGGGCCGAGGTTAACTGTGAAACGAAAGGGTATTGTTTCAGACTCAAAGACGAGTGCCTGATGTGCTGAAAGAATGAGACCTTGGAGGAAAAGGTGGTTCTGTGCGAGCGAAACAAACAAAATAATCCGATGAATACATCTGTGGCTGTTTCACTCCACAAACAGGTGTACAGATCAATACAGCCATGACCTCAGCAAAGAGGAAGAACCCTTTCTTGGCTCGATAATTTCGAGGTACCTGAGTCTGACAAAAAAGAGGTATTCTGTACATAAAAATGTTTTTCTGTTTTTTACAAGTGTAGTAAGCAAATATAGTTATGAGGCATTATTTGTTTTACTTCTTGCCAGAGTAATGGGATGTCTGTCTTTACCCTGAGGTACTCGATTGTGTTTCTTCCCAATGTATAACATAATAGATAGAAATAATATTGGGATGCTCAGCTTGAAGCTCTCTGTGGAAGCTGGCAACTCCATCAAATCCTTAGTGTAAGATGAATGGGTGAGCAGATAAGGGGCATAAATGGCCCCACAGGGGAAGCTCTAGGGGAAGAAAAGACCTCTTTGCATGAAGTGATGCTCAGGGGCAGCAGGAATGTGGGGCTGCTTGTAGCTCACCACAGCTCACCACAGCTGGGAGTGTTAGAAGAGCCCGTGTCCCGACGTTATTAGCATTATAACCGTAGCTCAGATACATATTGTATATCCCATTGACAAGTAATGATGGGATTTATTAAGTGAAACCGCAAGAAATGCAGCCCATCCTCCTAAGCTAAATGGCTTCTACTTGTCTTCCTTTCTTGCTGGCTCACTTAAAGGAAATCTGTGTACTTCTTCTATACTTTAAATAGTTACTTCAGCATTAGTTCAAATACAAGAACTCGTGGCCATAGGTGGAAATTAGCGGGAGAACATTTCAAA
>JAODJU010000043.1:17669361-17683091 GCA_026776725.1 Gnathonemus echidnorhynchus | reverse complement strand
AATCACACGTTTCCATGTTATGATTTAACGTCGAAAGACAACAGAACCTGTTCTGTGTACCTCGTCACGTTGCGCTGTAATTCTTTGGACAAAACATACCAAGTGGGAGACTCCCCCCAGTCAGTGGCAATATATACCAATATATACAGACCCCCCCCCCCCACCCCACTCCACTCCACTCAGGCAAATTCCTGGGCTAGTCTTCATCAATCGATTCATCCATTTTCTGAGACTGCTTGTTCTATTAAGGGTGGCGTGGGGTCTGGAGCCTGTCCCAGAGGCTATGGGCACAAGGTGGGGAAGAGCCCACTCTGAGGTGCTACAGTTTTTACAAAACAACTTTACCGTACATCCAGAAAACCAACGTCCTACATAACTTATAAGGAATTTTTGTTAAATTAATAATGGTATTTATATCATTCATTCTGACATAGTGTTGGTCTCCATTGGTCCTCCTAAATCAGTCAGAATAGACTGGTTCTCCTGCACTCAGGAGTCTTTACCTTGACCAGGGGGTGATGTGTGGCTTTGATGGTCTGTGTTTGCGTCCAGAAAGTGACTGGTTCAAATCCTATGGTCACCAGAGAACTCATATCACTGTTGTGCCCTTGAGCAAGACCCTCATACCCAAAAATTGCTCCAGGGGTGCTGAATAAATGGCTGACCTAATGCTTTGATGCCAAGCTTTTGCTTTCACCCGTATATGTGTGTTTGTGCCTCACAGCAAAGCATGATGGGATATGTGAAGATTAAATTTTGTTGTACTTGCTCTCTGTGCAATAACAATAAGGGCATTTTATTCTATTCATAAATCAATGTCTAATTCAGCTTTCTTTGATATGCACTCCATTGCCAACCATCTTGACAGAGACAAGCTACTTTAAGCACTCAGTATATCAATGGGACAAATACTCCACAGAAAGACTATCAGTTGTAGCACCCAGAAAAGCACCCCTGTCTATACCCCTTTTCTGAACAGAGTGCCCCCATCTGCAAAACTGCCCCCTGTTATTGTTTGGCTGTGTTGATTGACAGTCTCTGAGGTCTTTCTTGGCTACCAGTTTTGTCAGTGATGCGGATTTAAACACATGCTCAAAGCTGCTTTTTATTTTTTATTTTTACACACTATGTAATCTAACTAGACAAAGCACTTTCACTTAGCACTGTGATCTCCTGTGGGTTTCCAGATCAAGTGTAGAGCCTACTGTGACTTTGAAGTTTCACATTTATCCACAAGTCATAGGTAATTAATCGCGGATTAACACTGTAAGGTATTAATTACAAGCGAGTCGGCTGTGTGGAGCATGTGTCATCCATCTTGTTTTGTTCTGTTTACGATATTTTCTTCTTGTTTTGGAGAAGAGCCATGAGTGTTTATTATGAGAAATACAGCACACTGCATAATGCTCCTAATCATACAAGTATAGCAACCACAACTGCAATTCCAGTATCCCCGTATATAGCACACTGTACAAAATTGAGCTGAGACAGTATAATGGCCTGAGTTATGTGACCAGCAGGGGTCTCGCATTCAGGCTCTGTGAGTGTGGGGTCACCCTGCCATGGAGACACGTGGACTCCAGATGGAGGCAGGGATCTCACTTGCCCCCAAGGGGTCAAAAGGCTGCTTGCCAGTCAAGCACTAACTTAATAAAACAGTTTTAGCTCATTTTCTTACAGCACATTAGCTTCTCCATCATCTCCTCACCCCCTAGGCTCAGGCTCGCCCTGACTGTTGACAAGCTTTTAGAGCTGAATTTGTTTAAACACTCAAGCGAACGTCAACAGAATCTTTTTTCATAAAAATCTTTTTTGGGAAAGACCTGCCATTTAGAGGGAAAAAAAAACATCCTGTCGCTGGCTTCAGTTCCTCAGGAGACATTGTTCAAAAAACCAGAGAGCTAAACACACTGCTCTCCTTTTGCATTAACTAACTAAGTGACTAAATACTTAGTTAATTTTTATGCTAAAATGATGTCTGAGCTAAGCATGTTTGTTTATGACAGATTATCTATTAACTCAAATTTTGGTCTGTTTGCTTAAATATGTTTGGTCGGTTTGCTTAAATATACATTAATGTATTTAGCAGATGGCCAAAGAGAGCAGGGTCAGCCAGTCTCCCTAAAGCAGTTGGTGTTTAGAGCCTTGCTTCAGGGCCCAACACTAACATCACTCTGGTAGCCAGGAGATTTGAACTAGTAACCTTCTACTCACGAGCACAGGGTCTAACCTGCAGAGCTACACACTCTCACAGTGCTTGGTAACATCACACAGAATTTTATAGTTCTATAAGATAGAAGCCTCACATCCCTAAGGTTGTGGGTTCCTGCCCCTGGCTGTGTGAGTGGAGTTTCCATGTTGTCTTTGTGTCAGGTTGGTTTCTTCCTGCAGTCCAAAAACATGGAGTTTGCTGAAAAGTGACTCTAATGCCTCATTTCCACCAATGCAGTGCCAGATCCAAGAACCAATACAGTTTTGTCTAATATTGCTAGTGCTGGCAGTGAAACAACTTGCCAACTGATTAGTGAAATAACGTTATATCATTTTTATTCAGTGGAAAATGAAAGACCGATTTGCTGGGAAAACACATCACAGATCGAATATATAAAATATTGTGATTGTGACATGGACTGCAAAGTTCAGTTTTTAGCTCTTTGATTGTGTGATCTTTAACAGAACACCAGTAAAACAGCAAGTGAGAATAAAGAATAAACTCACTTACAGGCACAGACTATGCCATTACAGAGACAAAAGTGGATACAGGCAATAGGGACAGGACTCAATAAGTCATACTCTGAAAACTTTTTTTTCGGAACGCCAGCTTAGAAAAACTTATAATCCAAATCAGGGGTGAGTTTCCCAAAGTCTTCTTAAGGCTACATCGAATGGGAAACTCAGCCCAGATCAAAATAATTCTAAAAACAGAATGCATATGAACCTTTACTTTACTTTCACTCCTGCCTACTTAACATTTCTCCATTGTTCTTTGAAATCAGTGGACACAAGACATCAATGTGTATGACAATGTGGGTGAGTGGGATCCAACCCAGGTTGCCCCCTGCCTTATGCCCTGGGCTTCCAGGGATAGGATCCAGGTTCACAGTGACCATAAAAGATGTACAGTATGGATGGATGTGGAAGAGGTGGTGGCCTCACACCTGCAGGGTTCTGGGCGTGATTCCCATCCCGCTCTTCATGGAGTCTGCATGGGTCCCCTTCAGAATAATGTGTGTGAAGTTCCAGTCTCAGTTCAATAAATGGTTGTAGAAAAAGGACAGAAGGATTTAACCTGAGACCGTCATGGGTGCATGTTTAACTGAGAGACATTCAGCTGTCAAAAACTGGACGGTCAGGATACATGAAAGGAGAATTAGTGTGCGATAAGGCGGAACTCTTTATTCACAAAGCGGGTGGTCTGTGCTGAAAGGTGGAATTCCTCTCCCAAAGACGATGAATGCTGTGAAGCAACAGCGGCAAGCCTTCCATAGGTCATGGCGTGTGAAAGTCACCAAGGACAGAGGAATTTATTCTGAACTGCAAGGTCACATAATGCAAATATCCTCTTTTAGCTTTACTCAAATTCTTAATTACACAGTAATTGCCAGCTAGAACTCTCAAAGGCAGACCAGAAAGCAGACAGGCTGCGAAGAAAGGCAGAAAGAATCAAGTGCGTGAAAGAAATTGATTAAACCTTAAAGACGGAAATGTACAGTCCTGGCTGACTCCCCCATCCAGCATCCCTCAGTGTCTGTCTGCTCAAGGTCTGACGGGTGTCAGGGCCTTTGCAAGTCGAGCTACAGCAATAAAAAAACCAAAATGAATTAAGTGTAAATGGAGCGCTTTGTCTCCCCTGCAGTAGCAGAGAATCTACTTGGAATCTATTTTTATATCTATTAACAACAAGCTTGCCTTTTGCATTTAAAAAATCAGTGTTGCGTCATGAATATTTGATAAACGTCGACTTTTGACATGCCTTTACATCAGCGCACAAATAAGAAGGGGCCCAAGTCTGGGGCCAGCCCTGACCCCCCCCTCAGGGCCTACCTCCTTCTGTGGTGCCTCTGCCTGGCAGTTATATCTTCAGCCCCCCTCCCCGGAGAGACAGGAGTGGCAGATGAAATCCGCTTTCATGTAGCATTCTTGTGTGGCACCCCCCCCAACGCACGACGAAGATAGAGCCTCACGTCGCCTGGCAGTGGAAAAAAAACACAGTGACAGCCTCATTACAGGCTAACACGGTGGGGGGACGCGTATACGCACCTCTGCCTTGAAGCTGGCTCTTGTGAACCGAGAGGGCGACAAGCACGTAATATCAGAAGTCAGGCAGTGTTAATGACCCCCCCACCCTCACCCCGGCAGCGGTGCTCTCTGAGACAACAGCCAATTAAGCAGTCCAGGGGCCCTCAGCAGCGTGTGAATGCACCCAATCCCTGCTGCGAGGAGCACACCTAAAGCAGTGAGGCAGCGAGATGGCAGGATGGCGAGACAGCACAGGCATGGTTTGCACCAGCAGGGTCCCTTGGCCATAGAGCTGCATTGCACACTAGACTCAAACCCAACACCGGAATACAATTAACACTTGCATTGCCCCTGTTAGTGGATGTCTGCCCTCTCTCAAAGGAAACTATCTTATTTCTCCATGGAAAATTTGTTTGCGTCTACTGTTTAAGATTTGCCTTTAAGACAACTGGGATTGAGGAGTCTATGGAGTTTGTGTCTCTGTTGCTCCCAACAGAAAGATACTGTTGTCTTTGCTTCATTCCAGCCCACCCTCTACACGCATCTCCTACAGAAACTCACAGGGGCCAAAATAGTTGAAAATAGTTTGATCAGGTGAATGCTGTCCCCATCCTGTGATGGGATTGGTGAGAAAAAGCAATATGGATGGATGGATATAGTATAGTATAGCATAGTATAGTGTAGTATATACTAGGTAGACGAATGTTTAAGAATCAAAATACCAAAAGTATAATTAGTTTATCCTAAATAATGATGCCGCAAACTCAGCAATATTTAAGACTAATCAGCAATAATTGTTCTGGGTTAGGATCAGCACTTTTAAGGCTGAACCCCAATTTACACGTATGTTTTTTCAAGTAATTATAAGAGCATATACACTGATGAGCCAAAACATCATTACCAACCCAGCATGAAGCGAATAATATTTTAAAAAATGGTACATGGTGAGGTCTGGGATATATTGACAGTGATGATAATGGTTTGGCTCATTGGTGTAATTACATATTTAACTATGTGTATGTCATATATACATGTATGTATACTACTTATACTCATATATAAATATTAGGACTGTGAATCAATTTTAAAAATAGCTATTTAATTGCACAGTTTTCTGTGATGAATCACAATTAAAACCAACATTAAAACCTGCACTCATAAATATTTACACACTGAATCCCTAAATTAATGTAGAATTAACACAAAAGGGAGTATATGGGTCACTCTCTCAAAGTCATTACAGTGACATAATCATTTTCTGTACTTTTTGACGAGAGACTTAAATTTTGCAACTTATTTGTTTAAACTGTCGATTTTGTCTTTGGAGTAATTAATCCGTTTTGTTATATTAGCATTTATTTTCTTTAATAAAAGTACTTAATCAAATCCAGGGCAAGAGTTATGGAGATGTCAGAATCAGACAACGGGAAGGAGTGACAATCCATGATACAGCTTTCTAAATAACGAAGGATCCGTATTACAACAGGAAATACACAGAAAAGGGAAACCAAAGGACCACAGGGGGTTAAACAAGAGAATCAAAGGAATAACTGGGGGGACCAGCAACAACCTAAGACTCAGGACAGGACAGGCACATATAGACTGAGGAGAACTAAACGAGGGACAGGTGTGGTTCATTGGAGCCACACAAGTGAGGAAACGGGATGACCAGCAGAGACCTCTGCTGGCTAACTGGAAACATAACAGGCAGAATGGAACAAATTATTCATTTCCAGCACAAATACTACTTGCAAGCTAATACAAGCTGACTTTAAAGGCTTTCACAAAGGCTCGATGCAATAAGACAAGAGAAGGCATTGAGAAGGCAAGTAAATCATTATTATATTTAGTCTCGCTTTGGTGATTAAGGACATACAGCACATGTACATATAATCGCAGGTACTCAGCAGGCAGATCGACACACTATTTACTTTAGACTACATGACTGATAGAAAATCTAAAACCTAGTCGGCAAATGGATCTAAAAACAGAAGCACGAGAGCCACTGAAAGTGCACTTAGAAAGATCTTACAATTTTATGGCATAAACCTTCAATAAATTCAAATAAACACTGCAAATTGCGATATTTTTATCTTATATATGCCTCCATTTGGGGATTTTTAAAGAGATGCTAACTGAATGGGGGTTTCTCAATATGTATCCTTCAACTTTCATGGAAGGAAATAACGTCACCCTGTTCCATTGCATTTGGACTAGCGTGGTGCTGAGGTCTCACCTGCCCCACGGCTGCACTCGGGTTCTCATCCCTGAGGTGGGTGTGGCAATGCGCCGTTTCAGCATGCGCTCCTCATCTCTCTCTCTCTTAAAAATCTTTACTAATATTATTCACCAATTTGAGTACACAATACCGCATGTGTTAACATGATCAAAAAAGAACGTGTTATTACTTTACAATTAATGCCATGCCTTAATGTGATAAATTTCCCAGCCTTAATAAATATAAATAAATTAACATTTGACATTTTTAACATTAAAATGTGTTACACAGATGGACAGAACCAGAACTCAGCCTTGGGGGGGGGGGGGTTTGGAATTTAGGAATCATAAGTCATACCAGAATGCTGAGGACATGCATTTGCAGACATAGGCATGTACATCTGTACTCACAAGCACAGACACAGACACACCAACACAAACCTATGTCACATCTACAAAGTGCGAGAGCATGCTTTACTCCACACATGTAAGTGGTCCATGTGGAAACCGTCTTCATGTTCGGAAGGGGAGCATGTCTGCAAATACGGGAAAACATGCGCATAATTGTGGAGAGACATGTCGGAGAGTGCAGATACGTGCAGACACGTGCATATGTGTGCAGATATGGGCAGAGACGTGCAAATGTTTGCAGTGACGTGCAGATGTGTGCAGATATGTGCAAACATGTGCAGACATGGGCATATGTGTGCAGAAGTGTGCATATATGAGTAGATGTGTGCAGACACATGCAGAAGTGTCCAGATATGTGTAGCCAAAGAGCAGCCAGGATATGGCTCCTGGTCCCCCTGGGCACGCAGCACAGCCAAAGGCCAAGCTTAATATCAGAGAGAGAATAAGACATGCACCCTGCCCCCCAACTCCAAGGACTCCAGTGTCTCGTTAATTCATCCTCCGAATTCTCCTCTCCGCCGGCAGATTGCTGCTGAATATTGTATGCTTTTAATTATGCCTTTGCACTCCTTCAAGAACAGAGCAAGGCCAGGAGGGGCTCGACCCCGAAACGATGCGGTGCTCATCACGCTGATTGGCTGAGATACACCCGGTGCCACGTGTAGCCGTCGCCTGTATCTGCAGGACGGTCTGGTAACAGCGGACAGCATGTCAGAACGAGCCTCTGCATTGATTCCGCTCTTCAATCATGCTCAACAAGAGTCATTTACAGCGACGAGCAGGAGAGAGAGAGCTAAAGTGACAAGCCGAGACTGAGGGAACGGCAGAGCTGTTCCTTTCAGCCGTACAGGGGGGTCTGGTGCTGTGGGGAGCTACAAAGGCGCACTCCAGCCGGCATCGTGCCGCAAATTAGCATGAAAATGGTGCCCGACCCAACAACAAAAGACATGAAAGAACATCTGGCCGCCTTTTCTTATTCATGTTGTTTTACGTATGCAAAGCAGTGCGTGTGGAGGAGCGGCATAAAGCAGGGCATATATTAATGCCTGGTGTTTACGCTCATCAGCAGGGCCCACGTTGCCCTCATCGGTGATGTTTTCACTTTTCCTCTTGATGGCACGTCGACAGAGTGAGCCTGTTATGTCGGATTTCTTTTTAATGTGCCTATATGTTAATGTCGGAAGCAAAGTAACACTTACAATGTGTTTGAAGTAAATCTACCAACCAGCACCTGAAACCGGGAGAACACAAGGTCTACGAACCCATCATTATCTGTCCATCTTCTAACCACTTATCCTGGTGGGGGTCATGGCTTTTTTTGGTATACTGCCATATTTTCGCTCAGCGAAATTTATCATGGGGAATCCAGTGAATTTAATCGCGTACATAAAAATGCAGGAATAGCGTTGCTTTTGAAAAAAAAACCATATACCATAAAGTGTGACAGCATGAAAAAGATTCCGCCCAAGCCTAGTGTGGGGGTGATGGGAAGCTCAGTGCTGCCCCCACTAGGTAGTGATGTGGTATGGCACAGGTTAGGATGTGAGGTCAACTCTGAACCCCAAAGAAACAGCTATACTTCACTGACATTCATCACGAGTGTCATCCATCCATCCATCTTTCATAACAGTTGATCCAGTTCATGGTCACTGGGGCCCGGACCCCGATCCAATTCCAAGATGCTGAAATCAGCATGAAGACGTCTCCGTATCTTAACAACATATCTTCACACAACTCCTCCAATGGCACATCCAGCAGCCCTGCCACTGTGGGGAGCTTGATCCCACCCCTGTACAGCTGAAACATACCAGGTAAAAATAGGTTTTCATCTAAAGGCCTGAGTGTCCAACTTAAGGAATTAACTTCATGCCATAAATGCTGGCTGTGACGTCATTAGTGTGGCATCGGCATCTCCCTTACACTCAGACAGAGCCCTTTTTGCACAGCACTTGCTGTTACTCACTCACCATTCTTCTGTCCACCTTCCAAAACTAACACAGGGTCAAGTCAAGCCATGTGAAGTGTTATTGACACACCAACCATATTCAACAGCACTACATAGCCTACATTGACGCAGGGATACATATATAAATAAAGTGTATGGATAGATAGGAAAGTGTGTGGGCGGGGTCACATCAAAAACATCAACACACTGTAAAAGTAAACAATGATGGAATGTTTAGGATGGGAAGTGATGGAGGCAAGACAGTAGTATGTATGGAAAATAATACACATATATCAAAGTTACATGAAGAAAACTAGTAACATTGCAATAATGCAGAGCAGAGTTAGTGTAAAGTTTAAATCTCTGGGGAGGTGGGCAGCAAAGAGTTCAGAGTGTGGAATGTCATATGGAAGGTGTCACCAAGCTGGCCCGGATGCTCCGGCACCTTCTGACAGACTGAAGAGGGATAGAGAGACTGTGGGAAGAGCAGGAGGTGTTCTCCACAGTGCTGGAGGCCTTACAGGTGCACCATGTCATCAATGGCCCCTGTGATCTCAGCTGCATGCAATATCCATTGTAGGGTCATGCGGTCATAGGCATTGCAGTTCTGTGGAAGCTGTTTTTGGAACTGACAATTAAGGATAAACCTTACAAGACTTGCCAGGTGGTTAGGGTAATGAATCGTCTGACAAGCTGTGTCTCTATATAAGGAAAAAATAAGGGTTAAAATTACTCATCGCATTATGTTGGGCCCTCTTTCCATTGATGTATATATGATCGCCCTATGTGTATCATGCTGCTTCTCTTTTGCTAAAGAAATAAATTCATTCACTCATTCATTCAAGTAGGAGGTGTTGAGGAACCAGGTCAGCTGCCAGAGGCACCCCAAGGAATCTGCCGCCCTGACCGACTCCACCACAGAGCCCTCGGTGTGCTGTGGGGGGTGGGCAGTATGGGAATTTCTCATCCAACAACTATTTCTTTCATTTTGTCCACTTTAGGAGACAGAGTATACCAGTGTATCACCATTGCCGATGAGACCCATCACCGCTTTGTCATCAGCAAACTTGGTGATGGAGTTGGGGTTGTATGCGGCAGTAGAGACATAAGTCAGGAGGGTGAACAGGAGTGGGCTGAGTACACAGCCCTGTGGGGCATCAGTGCACGGTATGGTGACGTCTCCAGTGTGGACTGTGTGGGGTAACTCGGTCAGGAAGTCCAGCATCCAGTTGCATCCATGACCACATACCTTCTTTGACAAAAATATACAGCCTTTCGGACATTTTTTGTTAACTCTAAAATCTTAAAGCTACGGTGTATTCATTCTCCATTTTAGATCCAGACTTGTAGACATATCTAACGGAGGGTTATGGTCCTAATGCTATAATATTTCATGAAATTATCCTTCTTCTGTATGGTCCTGTCCAGGGTAAGCGGTTGGAAGAGAGATGGATGGAAAATAAATACTGAATATATATATATATATTTTTTTTAAATAATAAGTATACATGACAATTATTCATTTGTAAGTAGTGGTTAGATGTTCAGTGTCATTGCTTGAGGTGCTGCTATGCTGGACCAGGCAGGATCTTTTGCCTCCAGAGCTGCTTCAAGGGTTTATAAGTTGTGCGCTGAGATTCCTTTCTGCACTCTACTGCTGTGCTGAGCTGTTATTTTTGGCATTCCTGTTGGCCTTAACGAGTCCAGCCATTCTCCCCTGACCTCTCTCATTAACAAGGTGTTTTCAGCAGCAGAACTGCCACTGACTGGACGTTTCTAGTTTATCAAACCATACTCTGTAAACTCTGTAGTGTGTGAAAAGCTCAGTGGGGCAGCAGTTTCTGAGATCAGGTATCTTAGCAGTTCTAGTGCGTTTCCAAACAACCACTTAAGCTCCTCACCTTCTCTGCCTGCTGTCTGCATTCATGATCGACTCTTTGCATTAACAAATAGGATTAATAGTACCTATCAATAAGTACCTAATAAACTAGCAAGTAACATGGGCTAAAACATGCCCTTCTTCCTATATTAAGGAAGCGAGTCTGGATTTTAATAAATATTTGATATTTAATAAATATTGTTTTAAGTTTTTAATTTATTCTGGATTTTTTTTCTAAGACGAAAACTACAGCATATGAAATGTAAAAGTCTCAAATTTGCAAATTGTTTGATAAAGAAATATCATTTTCCCATCCTGAACCAGTCTTCTTACATTTCTGGAACTATATAAGAATCCATGATTCCCTGTCATTCTCTTTTGGTAGAACGTTGTGGTGACTATTCCCACCTTTAGTCCTCACTACTTTTATTTTTTAAAAGATCCTAAGCTGTAGTCTAATTAGCTGACAGAAATTTTGACAGACGCTGCACAATTTTGCTCTCCTTTTCTGTGGGAAAACATTCAGTTGATTTCATAGAGCTGGAAGTTGCCAGAGGTGACGGATGATGAGGGATTAAAGTTGGTGGTGGGAAGAGCGCCCCCTGCAGTGTGCCCCCCTGCTGAGCCCCCACTCACAGCCTCGATCCTTCAGCAGTATAGTCGTGCTCCATTCCCAGCTCCAATATGCCACATCTGGCCCACTGACAGCTTTCAGGGATTTTAACTTTCAAGGACAGCTTGGCTTACTTTGTCCAGAACTAGAGAGTGGGGATGGGGGCTTATTTTTGCATATGCTGCACTTCACGTGTGTGCTCGGGGGGGGGAGGCGGGTTAAGGGCTCGATTTGGCTCTGCGTGTGTGAAGTTTGCTTGTTCTGTCTGCCCTGGGGAGAGTTCTATCCAAAGCCTTAGTCTATGTGGTTTAGGTAAATCAGTGTCTCCAAATCGCTGTTAGCATGCGTGCGCGCGTGTAAGTGTACGTGTTTTTTTTTAATTAAATTTCCAGAGCCTGATCTTTCGGCAGGGAAATCCATTGGAAACATTGTTTCATCGCTTCCAAAAATCCTTCTGCCAAAAGTGCCTGAAAGCAAATGTCTCCTCACAAGAAGCGGCAAAGCACAGGAGTCATCTCCAGTGTGTTCAGCCCCAGACTCTACAACGTCACCATGTGCAGTGCAGCTTCCGGCATACATAGGCATGTGCGTGTGCATGTGCGTGTGCGGAGGGGGGGGGGGCCTTAGCACCTGCCCGTTTTGTCGGGAGGACTTTGATGTTCCGAGTGCCCTTTTAAGATGACTAACGATCATGCAAAATCCCCCGATCCTGAAAAATTAACCAAGTGCCCCCTCACTGCAAAAATAAGGGACACCCCCCCAGCCTGCAAAATTTACCAATTGGCCAAGCCCCCCCCAGTTCGAGCACCTGCCCCTTGAAAAGTCTGTGCGTGCATCACTCACTGTACAGAAAACCATGTTTCGAATGTGAAGAGGTTTCCTTTCCAAGAGTGAAAAAAGGAAGGAGATTTATGTTGGGACACAATGAAGGTTGTCTCAGTGTTACACTCACTGCCGCAAGTTAAACTCCTCACCAATTAATGCAGATGTGATACAGAGCGTATAAATGTTCAAGGGCGACTACAAAAGAAAGCTGCACACGCACATGGCCAGTGCTACTGGAACTGACGTTACACTGTTAGTGTCATAGTTCCACTTGAAATTATAATTCATGCACCCACAGAAGATTGCTTTGGTAATTATAGATATTATAATTAAATTTGATAAAGTCCACTGAGAAACTAAATCTCATTTGAGCTTAGCTGAGAGATTATTGCTCTTAAATGGATAGGAGATACAGCCCTAGCATGTGAGAAAAGAGCAAATTACAGTCGGCAAGGTAGGTAAAAATGTTGAGTTTTAATTTTAATTATGCCTGCTGGTCTCAGACACTAGATATAAAGTCATTTGTGTATCAGAGTACAATGACAAACAAAACAGAATCGCTAACTTACTTTAAATGATTCAACTGTGGAAATCTATTATTCAGTATCTATAATTTCCAAAGGTATCCAGCAATAACACTGAGAAGGAAGCATGTCCCCAAAGATTAAGAATTAATAATCAAATAGTCTGAAGATGAATCACATCGCTTTAGTCTTGCAGAAGTGTGTTGCGATCACAGTATTAACTCGATATGTGAATAAGTTCGTATATAGGGATCAGAGCCTGGGCTGAATGCTTTTTCCATTGCAGTTACGGATTTTTATAAAAGAGTTTTCCCATGTAGGGACCAGGAAACTGGTCCCCATAACATAAAAAAACGGGTATTCATCACGTTGTGGGGACATTTGGTCCCCACAAGGTAAGGTATACCTGGATCACACACACACACACGCATGCACACATACTCAGATACAAAATATAGACCGGGCTCAGTGATCTAGTTGATAACTGTCAAATGAGTTGAAACATATTGGAATATTCATACGACCTCCCAAGAAAGAAGGACTAGAACTGACCCGTTCACATAGCAGGCTACAGGGCTGATTGGTTTCCATGGCAATTCCCACGCCAAAGCCTTCTCACCAGTTTGTGACCTTAAGTGAACAATTGGAGGAGCTCGGAAGAGGGAAAACTCAAAATGACAGTTTGTCGGTTTGCATGATGGCAGTCGTCAAACCAGAACTGCTGTGCTGACCCAACATATGTCAATAAGCTGGGAGTACGGATAAACAGGGATTTGGACCCACTGAATACTCAAGTTGGACAACCTCTGCAACCATTTTCTTTTGTCAAGCAACATGCCATCAAGAAAATAGATGGCATGTCCACTGTTATGTATTAACGGAAACTTAGCTGGCATTGAGACTGAACAGATTAAAGGATCGGCTGGAATTCTCTAGTGCAGGTCACAATGTGTATATCTGTGATTGAGATTATCCATCCATCCGTACTGTTTAGCAGAGGAAGTAAGTAAGTAAGTAATCTTTATTTATATAGCACCTTTCACAGGCAAAAGCCACAAAGTGCTTCACAACATAGTA
>JAODJU010000043.1:17626593-17661740 GCA_026776725.1 Gnathonemus echidnorhynchus | reverse complement strand
GTGGCCGGGGAGAGGGAAGTCTGGGTTTCCCTGCTGAGACTGCTGCCCCCGCGACCCGACCTTGGATAAGCGGAAGTCAATGGATGGATGGTTAGATTTAAATAATTTTAGAACCTGGTAAGTACAAGAATATTTTATTTATTTCCTGATACGTAAAACCATAGAACTGAAAGAGGGTGTATTCTCTTTTTCACGATTGTATACAGTTAACTGGACATCACATTTATATCACATGTACTGTCTGGGAAAGTGAGGAGTTCTCATACACACTCTCAACAGAGAATATCTACTTCTTCAAACAAGAACACACACCGATCATCGCTAAAACTACTGACAGGTGAAGTGAATAATAGAGATGAAACGGTATGATCTTCACAATTATAGTGACTAAAACTATCATGGTTATCAGTATTATTGCAGTAGTGAAAATGCACTTAAAATGTTAAAAATGTACCCACACAGACTGAAATCAAGTTTTATACTGAAAAGATTAGCAGCCAGCACCTGCTATGCACTTTTTGATTGCATAAACATTAAAATAGTGACATAGACAATATGTAAACATAAGAAAACCATATCAAATGAGCATTAACATTACCAATGTCAGAACTGCTGTTAGTAGCTGTCATGATTTCAGTGACACAAAGCAAACCCATGTTGCATGGTACACCTGCATCTGGGATACTGTTGTCAACATTGGTTGATGCTAGACAGTATTAATGTGAGTTTTTCTAAACGCAGTAATCAACCATGGTTTTAATGATAACTAAAATTTGAAATGGTAACTGTTGGAAATTTCATCTTTAGTGAATGACATTGATTATCTCGCTACAACTGACTGGGTCAGAGCATCACGAAAATGGCAGGTTGTTGTAGGTGATCCAGGTCTGACGTGGTCAGTACCAACCATAAGTGGTCCTAGGAAGGCCAACCGGTGAACTAGCAACAGGATCATGGACTGCACAAGAGAGCTACTGTAGCACAAACTCCTGAAAAAATTATTGCTGGCTATGATAGAAAGGTGTCAGAACACATAGTTCATCGCAGCTTGCTGCATATGGGGTTGCAGGACCGCCGACCAGTCAGAGTGCCCATGCTGACCCCTGTCCGCTGCTGAAAGTGCCTACAATGGGCAAAAAGCACCAGAACGGGACCATGGAGCAATGGAAGGTGGCCTGGTCTGATGAGTCACGTTTTCAGTTACATCATTGGGAGAGCTGAATGTGTGCATCGCCTTTACCAGGGGAAGAGATGGTACCAGGATGCACTATGGGAAGAAGGCAAGCTGGCAGAGATAGTGTGATGCTCTGGAAAATGTTCTGCTGGGATATCTTGGGCCCTGGCATTCATGTGGATGTTACTTTGACATATACCACCTACCTAAACATTGTCGCAGACCAAGACACCCCTTCTTGGCATCAATACTCCCTGATGGCATTGACCTCGTTCAGCAGGATAATCCGCCCTGCCACACTGCAAAAATTGTTCAGGAATGGCTTGAGGAGCATGAAAAAGAGTTCAAGGTGTTGACTTGGCCTCCAAATTCCCCAGATCAATTCAATTGAGCACTTGTGGGATGTGCTGGACAAACAAGTCCCATCCATGGAGACCCCACTTTTGTAGCTTACAGAACTTAAAGGATCTGCTGCTAATGTCTTTGTACCAAATAAAATAGGACACCTTCAGAGGTCTGGCAGAGTCCGTACATCGACGGGCCAGAGATGTTTTGGCGGTATGAGGGGGATCTACACAATATTAGGCAGTGGTTTTAATGTTATGGCTGAATGGCGAACATCCAGCAGGATAATCACACCCCTTTGTTGCAATCTTAACATTCACTCACTTATCCTTCTTACTTTACAATCATTTACAAATTCTGGATGTTTGTTCGACATCACATTAAGTCACTTTAAGATAGACGGTTTGGCGTCTCACCATTGAAACAGTGATGGGTGCGAAACAAAGTGATTTATAGGTAATTACATTTACCTCCCCTTACCTCCCCAGATCCTGTCAACGTTACGAAAGCCCCTTCAGCAGGTTCCCTCTGTATTAATCTCCTTCTGTTACCATCAACACGATCCTGAACTTAATTTCCCACATGCCACATGCATTTCATCAGGAAACTGATCCTGACAAATATTAAACAGTAAAACTCCATCACACTTCCGATAAGACCTCTCAAATTACAGCTGACATAATTATACGTATGTTTGCCAGAGCCCGGCGGAATACGCGCAGATGTATAAAAGATCAATTAAAATGATTATCTGCAGCTAAAATTAGTCATTAAACTGAATAATTGACAGCTGCTTTTTAATTTACAACCAGTGCGACCTTCCATAGGTCTCAGCACTGGGAAACACATTTAGTTATATATGCCATCTCTCATTGAATCAAACGGAGAATGAGACTGGTTAGTAAGCTCACTGAGGATGCTTTTTTATCATTTAAATCTAAACTATGCTTCTTTTTTTTAATTCAAGGAGCACTATACGAATTTTAATTAGTTTTAAATTTGTTAAATAATTCACTCCAAAAACAACATTAATCATTAAACCCAAGTACCCTGAGAATCCTTCGATTACACAGCATTCACCTGCATACCCATATGCTCATCTACGTGAAGAGCCCAGTGATCTTCAGACCAGAAAAGCAATTAACACAAAGCCAAACATCACAAGTGTCTTTTTTTTCAGAAAAGTACATTTTATGAAATTGGTTACCTGTCCATTGATTGTTTTCCGTTACCCTTCATGGATGTATGTATGTAGAAGTTTGTCAAGAATTAGAGGCACTAACTTCATTTGGAGCCTCTGAACCTAAAGTCTGAAATATATCAAGTAAGCATTTTAAAACCACACTTCCCTGCCTGAAATCCTTATTCTTTTTTTATAACTGCATACCCACCGCACACACTCCACACACACACACACACACACACAGGTTTGTAATTATATTTTTGTGGGGATTCTCCATTCATTTCTATGAAGAAAACTCTAACCCCAACAATGACGACCTTAACCCCTACCCAGCCTTAACCTTAAAATACGAATCCTTTGGCATTTTTAGTTTTTTGCAGTTACAGATTTTTATAAAATTAAAATTCTCCTTGTGGCGAAAAGGTGTTCCCCTCAATGTCAAAACAACATGTTTTTATCACATTGTGATATGTACTATAATGCAATATATAATGTAATATATACACGATCCACACACACATATAATCCATTTCACTTACCAGCATGTTTTTTGACTATGAGAGGAAATATGGGCAGAACAAGAATCAAAACTCACCATCAGAATCCAAGTCACCCTCTCCTGGGTGTGAAGCCACAGATACCATTCCACCACTTTAAGACTCATGAACAGAAAGTTGCTGGTTCCAATCCCACGGCCAGATGCATAATCATATCACTGCTAAGCACTTTAGCAAAGGCCTAAACCACAACTGCTCTAGGGACACGGTCTGACGCTGCCCCACACTTATATCACTTTGAACAAAAGCATCTGCTAAGTAAATAAATGCAGATTAAATCTGTTGTTCTCCATGCCAGATAGTTTCCAGAGTTTTGTTCTAGCAATACCAAACGCAAATAGTGCTCTCTCTCACCTCACATAGGAAACAGGAAACCTTTTGCTCATGTGAAATAGTCTGTCCCCTTGTGAATGTTTGTACTGTTTAATGATCACAGAATAATGTAGTCATTCTGTTCGTGGGCAATGACTCAACACACACTGACCACCTTGCAGGAGACAAAGTTTTAGGCCACAATTGATCAAGTGGATTCATATTTATTGAGTGCATGGTTTTTCGTACAATATTCCTTTTAAATTACAGTTACAAACAGAATCATCACGATAAACTTTCATTATACGACGTCACAATGGAAATACCATCCAGTCCTGACATTCCATATTTACAGTACAGCAAGTTTGCTCATCGTTTTAGAAGCCTCCGGCATCCTGGTCTTCGGTCATCTTAAATCCCATTTGCCGTCTCAGGTTCTGCTACTGAATTTCCCATGACACACTGCAACAGACAACAAAATTGAGGAGCATTACCTGAAAACATCTGGAAAGGCGAGCTCAAGCGGTGCTGGAATAACCATGCCATTTACATGTACAGTGTCAGATAAATTGAACATTTTCGAAACCTGTTGAGTGTAAACAAACTACTTATTGTAGTGATACATCTCTATATATAGATATGAGCAGGAAATGCCAGGGTTCCTATATTATATAAGATCAAAGCAATTCACTGTAAAATTCAGACATTACATCTCAGAGCTCCCGGAGACTCCTGTGATGGATTAAGGACATACAAAAAGCAGTGAACACAATTTTCCTGTTGAATTATTAGACAAGGTCCATTTTCTCCCTAATGACATAGCTTGGTTGCACATGTACAGTCATCCTAAAGCATTGTTGTGGAGTGCGGCATCTTAAACAGGTTAACCAAAGGTGAAGTCTGTCTTGCTTTGTTTCATTCATATTCTCCTGATAGTGATTGGTAAAAAGTGGAGAATTTACTAGAATGAAATGGTGTTATAAAACATTTTACTAAATTGGACAGAGCTGATGCTGACTTTAAATGGGATCTTTGAGTTGCATTGCCTTCCACAGGCTGAATGGAAAGCTTTTTTTGTGCCGGCGATTATTAACATATTTGCCTATGAACTTAAACACTCTAGGCTACACACTCATTTAAATGGTTTCATTTGCATCGGAGCCAGATGTTTTCGGAGCCTCCCATATAGAACTGCAATAACATCATCAAGCTATTTGATTAACTAAGCACCCATTTCAAAAGATGCTGGTAATTCATAGCCGACTACCAGCAACAAAAAAGTGATTAAAATCACAAGTCAAACAAAATGCGCCGTTTTAAGTCACAACTTCATTTGTGTTAGCAAATACCATAACAGTGATAAAATGCCAATAAATATTTCATTTTAGCTAGTTATGGCCAAGACACTAATCTAAGTATTTATTTAATTATGGAAACAACTAACAAAGCAATCACAGTTTGGAATGGAAAATGGAAATTATTTATTATATAATTAGTTATGAGTTTCAAGTTACCATAATCGATAAATGACCAAATAATATGAACAAATTTTGCAATCACAAATACACCAGTAAACGTCATCCGTTCAGGTTAACTAGTCTGAATCGTGTGACAGTTCTGTCAAGAGCACAAGACTATATAATTTAACATCAGAAGCCAAAAAGTAGAAAAACATACCAGATTATTGAATTTCAGAAGACTAATATAAGTCCACATGCTTGTCATATTGTACACTGCACTATTTAAAAAGGTTAGAACTATTTCAGCTGGATGAATCTGATTTTTATGCATTTTCTAATGCTTTTAGGCTAATCTATTTTTGTGTGGTAAGCTTCCTACACAAAGTATGCTTTCTCTTAATTTAAATTTGGCTTAAAATGACACGTGATAATTGAAAGTAGGACATGACCAATCAAGGCACAGAATATGTACTGCCTTCCTAGACCGGTATATATGTACTTTAATACAATAGCTGCTGTATTTAGGTCAACAAATCTATTAAATTTAAAACACACTACATTTAGCATTTTATTTTGAATAATCAATGATTTAAGGGCAACAACTGAGTAAATACTGATTAAAAATAGTGATGAAGACTGATAAAACTAAGAGGTCAACCCTAAAGTTAACAGAAACACCTAGTAACTACTATGCTTGTGAAAACTTTAATGTGATTTTAATAAACATGTTCAAAAATTGAAACCTAAGCAAGCCAATCAATCGATAACTAAATTGAAACTGCTAAGTAATTAAAAGCCCAGGGGGACATGAAACAAACATTATGCTAAACTGTGAGGACCAGGTTTAAGAAATGCTGGTGCACTTCTACTTGTGGTTGGGACCTCTGGTCCTTGGAGGGTCGTGTAAAGGGCTGAAATTCTCTCTGTCCCCCGTCGGAACTGGCAATTGCTAACTGCTTTTTAAAAGATAAAGCCGTGGAAGACTATTCCTAACCCGACTTACAGGAACTAGACCTCTAGGGGTGGAGGCTGCATTATAATAACTTAGAGACACCAGTTCACCTACTTGTGCGTCTTTAGAGGAAACCAGAGGACCTGGAGCAAACTCCACATAAAGGGACTCCAGCCCCCAGGAGGTGAGAGGCAACATTGGGAGCCGCCAAGGCCCCCATAAAGTTTATTATAAAAATAAATATGCATAATATTTTTTCTGTCTACCCACATTGTTAACAAACCAGAGGCACTAATTCTGCTTCATATCTAGCATTCTGCTCCCCAGTAACTTTCACATTTATTCACTCCTGTTCTTTTATGATTATAGTGCTTGTATTCTTTTTTACCCCACAGAGGTCTGAAATAAATTGAATAAATTAGCTACATGCACTGTGATATTAAGGTGGATGTATCCTGCTAGGAATAAATTAATACAATAAAATTAGTTTTTGTTGTGCTAATTAATAGTGCTTAAACATAATCGTTTACCAGGAGAGCTGCCCCAAGGAGTCAGCTGGCTATCACATTTGGCATCTCAGAGCAGTGCTCATAATTAGGGTGCCATACACAAACCCTATAATCTTACAGTTGTTTTTCTTCCAAACTTTTGTGGATTTGGTGCTTTTTATAGAAACATTGTGAAGCCTGATCAAATTGCAATATGGCTCCATTCATACTAAAAACCTTCTCTCTCAACTTCAAGAAGGTCATTAAATTAAATGTTAAAGTTCTGCGAACATTCCCTGTTAGCTGGGAGGCTATTTTACAGATGAAACATTGTGTTTTGGTTTAAGATAGATGTTTTAAAAGACACTATTCAAAAACACGCTATCAAATATGGAAGCCTCACAAATTTTGTTTTGGAGTGGAACTACGCTTAAATTGAAATCAAACGTTATTAAAAATAATTGGCCCTCCTGACAAGCAACCTTTACTGTATTGCTCAAAGGGAACTGTTTCCCATCATATAAACAAGCAGTGTATATGATAAATGATATTCTTTTATGACAGTTAATTTATACAGAAAAACACCCTTTGGGTATAGTCATCATAATAAATTTGGCCAGATACTGTATTGCCTAAACCATTTCTTCTATTGATTTGGCACTTTCAATAAAATATATCTCTTCCTGAATTAAATTAAAGCAGTTTCAAATCTGGAAGTAATATTGTTTGAAATGTTTGCCATTTAATTTCTCAAAATTCCTTATGATATTATTATTATAAGTCCTAATCAAATATGTCTCCTATATGGAAATGTTAACCTGTAATTTCCTTCTAATGCACTGGACCTATCCACATACATCTTTGTGGAGATATGCATCATTTTCAGACTGTTAAACATCAGAATATATGGAGGTCCCGAAATGATCTGTCTGCCAGAGTTCCTCTTGCGGTTTCCATACATTTATTTTAAATGTTATGTTTATAACTGCATCAGATCTCCTTGCAGCTATACTTACAATGGACTGCATAGCAATACCACCGTAGAAGAACAGTGCAGTAACAGCCTATTATTAAATTGCCTTTGCCAAACTACAACCAGGAAGGTCTTTTTTATCCAGTTACCCTGCCCATAAAAAGTCCTTGTTTGCGTTGTGCATTTACTCTGAAATCAATGTGAAGGGATCTGCGATTATTTATCCACACAGGGAAAGTGTTAAACTGACTTCATGGGCAGTGATGGACTGCTTTGCTTGTGAGGAATTTGCCCAGCAGGGGGTGATCAAGAACAATGAGCTCACACCCTGCCCTGTAATTAACACATGCATCATTTATGTTCATGGTGCATCTGAGAAAAAGTATCCTACCCAGTCAAAATTAAATAAAAACAAGATGCATTACTAATGGAGAACGCCAGCAGCATAAACTCACATTTGCCCAAGATGGGTTACTAATCAACACTTCCTGGGACTTCCTGTTAGGCAACACACAGGCGTGCTGAATGGGAGGTCATCAGAGTTAATTAAAACAGCTTCACAGACAGTTAATTCTATTATGACTCACTGACACATAAGCTGCAATATTCCATCCCTTTATAAATCATGGAAATTTATTTTGTGTTCCTTCACTGTCTACTGGTAAATGGGACCTCGTTCATGCGACCTCATTTCCAAATCACCATATTTCACTCCCATTTTTTCCCTTTTCATTTGAAATTATCTTTGCTGTGACGTCAGTGCATCTGTTTCCATGTATTGCATTGTAACTATTAAAAAAAAAAAAATGTGTTGCCAAAACATTGTGCATATGAAACACTTTGTGAGTACTGAACAGTGACTAAACTGTCACTAAATACCATACAGCCAATTTATTTAATGCTTCAATTCCTCATTTAAGGGTTATAATGGTATATTTAACTAGAACATGACAGCTGGAAATAAACCATTTCTAACTGCAGCAACATATACTACAGGAAAGACACTCCAGATTGAAAACATGCCTATCTTGCAGAGAAAGGTCAAAACCTGTTAAATAGACAAGAGCCATAATATGATGCTTCTAGCTACAGGGATATTGTAGCTACTGAATCCGGTTCGAGTGGAGAAGGCTTGTGCGTGACACACACTGAAACATTAAGAGGCACATATCAACTAGGCGCTTCTACGGGATCGCTTCTACTGTCAAGACGACATCAAACCAGCTGCCGATAAGCCGAGGGCAGGCAGAAGCAAGCAGAAAGCACGCAGCTCCACAGAGCAAGTGGATAAGGAGGCTCACTCCGCCTGCGTCACAGTGATGGCGTTAGAGAGAGCGTCAGATACATACCGGAGCTCCAGGCGAAGAGTCGAGATCTTCTGAGGCGAGCCCCTTCCAGCAGGAAGAGAGAGATGTGCAAAAGTGAAATAATGTCTTTATCACTATCCTGTGCCAGTAATAACCAGCAAGCCCCAGCTTGATCTCAACAACGTACAGTCGGAGAAGCCAGAATTCTCATTTTCCCCTTTTGTAGTATTCTTATACACAATAATTTTGTACAGTATAGTCCAAGGTAATGTTCGTTCTCAGTTGTAGTTTTCTTCATAGTAAGAATAGAGCAGAACATACTCGTGCCGCCGAGTGACACAGCATGGCGGCAAGCTATAATACAGGAGTCTTAATCCATACATAACACAAAGAACGCAAAAAATCCAAGCTGGGAACGCACTCCCTCACACACACACATACAGTATAATTATTACAGAATCACCTTCAATATGAAGACTTACTTTACTTATCTTTCTATATTTATGTATGTATGGACATATATATGGATATATACATATATATAGCCATACACACATATTTTTGGATATATTTATTCCTCAGGTTCAGCTATTGGTTCACTAGGAAGAAACTAGAACTCAGCATCACGCTGGATGTCGAAGAGAAACGTAAGAACATCTAAAGCAGGTTTTCTCTTTTTAAACACAGTGTCCCAAAAAATGAGGGGAAAAAGAAGAAAAGTCCATCCGAAAGAGGAACAAACCCAAAAAATAGGGTTACTCCACAGACTTGGTATCAGTGATACTTCTTTACATCAGTGGAATGTGGACTTCTGTCTATAGCTTCTGTTATTGTTCTCTTTACTTTCTGAGCTTGGTTCTGGCCCGTTGATACGGCTCTGGGCCGAGGCCCCGGCTGTGGAAGTTACGGATGTGGGGATGTTCAGATGAGGACAATAGTCTCCACCCTGCTGTACTGTCTGACGTGGGGGGTATCCAGGGGACTCTTGCGGGTGCCCCCCCCAGGGCACAGCGCCCCCTCTAGTCATGCCGTAGCAGTCGGGGACTGGCTTGCCTGTACCCTCATGGCCTGGATGCTGTGGAGGATCTTCTTCTGGTGACCTGCCAGAGTCACTCCCACCCTCAAGAGGTCCCTGCAAGAGGCATAAAGACACAGAATGTTTTTCGGAAGCCAGCTGAAGCCTCGAGCCTCATCACATTTACCAAATTGCTTTCAGGCCGCGTTGCCGGAGATCTTCAGCCACCTGGGGATGCGCACATCTCATTGCTGAGCAGGAACAAGAAGATGCATAAAGACAGGACAGACACGCATGCGTTCCCACAAGATGGCTTCCTGTCATCCACATTCACATGCTAATACCACTCAACATTGATACCGTAATTGCCAAAAAAAAAAAAAACATTTGGAGATGTTTTCCTGCAATTACTCTGCATCAGGAAAAAAAAAACACCAACAAACTCTCAAGAAATGGATCCTTCATTCTCTGAAACGGGCTTTAAAATCACGTGATCGCTAAGTAAACCCGAAATCGATACCCACGGTCATTGTCGTAACTGGGGGTTTTAGGTCGTCAGATGCTATGACCTGGGGCCTGGAGTCTCACCAGCGGGGGCGGCTTCATCAAAGCACTGCTTCACCTGCCGCCAAATGCAGCCAGCAGCGGCAAGCTCATCTGCATTTCACAGACTGCGGCGCTCGGGCTGCCTTTCCGCTCTGCAGCAGAACACGCCATTGTTTCATCCGTCTGCCATCCCCTGTATAATTTATTTCAAGTTTCCCAGGAAGCCAAGCCACTCGCATGCAGCTCTATCTCTCCAGCGAGTTACCTAGGTGACTGCCAGCTTTCTGATGGCCTCCTCCCTCCGTCCCTGTCAACTGCTCTTCTCTCTCATCCCACCTCTGCCTGTCCATCCCTGAAGCCACCCCTCCCTCCAGTTCTCCATCTGAACACAGCAGACGGGGGAAGGTGCTGGATGGCGGCTCCGTGACGGAGTCGTCCAAAGAGACGCGAGATGTGGCAAGCTGAGCCCCCCCGAGCTGCCGGGCTCTCTGACAAGTTTCCACCATCCCTGCTGATGGGGCTGGCTCACTGTACATTTTCATAGCAGAGACCAACACAGCCTACAGTCACATGAATAAAACATCCCCGCATGTGTGTTTTTTTTTGTCTTTTAAAATGAGTGTTACGTTAGTGGTGAAACATTTGGCCCCATCTATTTAAATAACGGGTCTGACAGGTCAGGAAGCTGGATTATGGGGAAACTATGATGACAGGAAAAAGGAGGAAGCATGACACAGGAAGCTGAGAGACGATGAGACGGAAACGGTGACAAGATATAAGGCAGGATGATCAAACACCCGGGAGACGGAATGTGAGGGAGACCAGACAGGAAGCTGAGCGGTGGCGGCACACTCACTCGGAGGTCATCTCTGCCACCAGCGGCAGGGAGTTAAAGCCACAGCCCAGGAGGTTCTCTCTGTACTGACTCATCTGGATGGCGCTCAGCCAATCCTCCACTGAAGTGACGGAGCTAAAATCCGGCACGGAGCGATCCAGCAAGGGCTGCGAGGGCCTGAAGGGGCAGCAAAAATGTGGAGAGCATCAGCCAGCTGGTACGACTGTTCCATTAGTAACCAAAAGCATCCCGCAGACAGGATAGACCATAGCATACAGTAGTAACATTACTACCAGACTGCAGCTGCCTTTCTGTAGCATGTGTATCTACAGTAGGTGAGCACACTAGGCGAGGTACTATGCAAAAACAAGGATACGTCTGTGAAAGTGTATAGGCTAAGTCATTTCAAAACCTCTCCTGAAGGTACCCCAGTACTTACAACAACCATTCAATGTATTTTTTGACTCTACCATTAGCATACCGTGTTTGGCTAATCAATACCTTTTACGTTACTTAACTGCTTAAGTTAATTAATTGAGCTGGTGGTGAAATTTAGCAAATACATGGAACAGCTGAGGTGCCTCTGAGGAGAGGTTTGGGAAATGAGGCGATGTCAGCAAGATGTCAGGAACATTTTGGAGAACAGAAGAAATTTGTGCTTTTTTTTGTTTTTTATTGTTACTCTTCATGTGCATATATTCAAATTTTAAATTGTGTTGTTTATGAGCAAATATACACTACTCCGACAAACAGCTAAGACTTTTGCACATGTTTGGACGTGTCTGTGGGAATTACACGCTTGTTTATCCACATATCTGTATCTGTGATTCAAGTGTTTCTGCCACGTGTCTCACGAGTTGCTCACACGGTCGGCATGGTGGCCAGACCCTTCAGGCTGCCCGGGTTGCGGATCAGCTTGTCCAGTGTGCTGACGATGTCGGTGAATCGTGGCCGGGCGCTGCGCTCCTTCTGCCAGCAGTCAAGCATGAGCTGATGCAGGGAGGCGGGGCAGTCCATGGGCGGGGGCAGCCGGTAGTCCTGCTCGATGGCGTTGATCACCTGGAGGGGTCGAGCGGAAGAACAAAGCACAGAATTGGCTACGATTGGAATCGGCCTGGGAAAGGGTTAGTCAGTGTGAGATTTAGGGGGTAGGTCTGAACAAATGAAATGGGACTGTGTACTGGTATTACTGGGTAGAATGGTTATTGAATGGGAGTGCCCTCAGAACAATGGGTCAGCCTCAAGATCAGTAGATGGCAAGAATTCGAAAGTGGTGCCCCTGAGACCCCCGTGTTACAGAAGGACCCTCGGAAACTCACGTCTTGGTTGCTCATGTCCCAGTAGGGCCGCTCGCCGTACGACATCACCTCCCACATGACGATGCCGTAGCTCCACGCGTCACTGGCCGACGTGAACTTCCTGTAGGCGATTGCTTCGGGCGCTGTCCAGCGCACTGGGATCTTCCCTCCCTGTCATTGTGTGCAGAGGGAGAAGGTGGGTGTGGGCTCCCCCCACTGGCCGATACTTCCGTTATCCCACAGGGTGGACGGGCCATCTCCATGGTCGACATGAATCACTTTTAATGGGCATAAGGCCAATCACCCGAAGCATAAGTTGAACACTTTTTTGAAGTATAACAAACTTTAATATGGGCACATCTCACATTTTGGGGTTAAGAGTCTTGTTCCATGGTCCTACAGTGAAATGCTTATTCTGCAGCCATGGGATTTGAATAATCCGCACGCACAGAGGATTATTAGAGCAAATCAAAGAGGATGTGTGTAAATTAAGCTAATTGGCATCCATTTCCGTCACACCCACCACAGACCTCCTGAAGACAAATCGGGAGCAGACCCCGACCCCAGCCACCCGCAGTTACCGGCGCAGCTGCTTGGTGGCGTGACGCCTCATGCTGATGGAGACCGACAGAAGTCGGGTTTAACATTCCCAACGCACCTGCTCAACTCCACACGGCTCTGCACGGCAGATCCAGGAAATGGCATCTCCTTAAAGATGCTGATTAACACAAGGTGTCTCCTGTTTGGTGCAGCAAAGGGATCCATGCTGGCAGGCCTGCAGTCCTCGTACGGTCGGTGGGAAACCCTACTCTGCCACCATCACATGACGCACAAGATATAACCCCAACATCCCCCCCCCCCCGGGTCCCCTAGCCCCTCCAGTAGCAGGTGGGGCGCAGCTCTGCTCATCACCCACGGATCCAGTCATCTGGAAAGCAAAGCGCACCACCGGCACTGCTGGGAGCACAGCATGTGCAGCTGTAATTAACGCTGCGGGGGGAAGGGGGCGCTGCCCAACCGCAGCTTCATAATGCGGCTGCTGAGGAGCCGAGTAGATAGTAGGCAGACATGTAACTAAATGCAGGAGAAAGCAGCTTCCGTGACATTCCCAAAAGTGTGGGAGATGGAAGGTGCATACAGAGGTCTGGAACCTTGTCAGAGTGGGGTGGAGTGGGATGGTGAGGTTTAAAAACACATCATTGTCTGTTTACAGGCTGTGTTCCCATCAGAACTTACAGCAGAGAAAAACAGGTAAGTGCTGATGTCATCGTACATGGATGAGGCCCAACGGGGGACACTAACAGGGAGGCAGCACTGAGACTGAGATCCCTGGCCACACAAAGGATTATGGGTGGTAGGGCGGGACAAGCCTCCAGCGACTTACGGTGAGGATAACTGATGCGTAAAAGAGAGGCTCATTCTGTGAAATGCAAAGCCCCTAACTAACACATTACCAACTCTGGGAGTCATATTAGAAAACTGTAAATGTGGAACGGTAAGGAGGTCTCTGAAAATTACCCATTGAAAAATTCATCCTACCCGAAGCTGTGTACACATCACAGGACATCACACGCACCTCGCATGCATATTTTAATTTCAGGGTCGCATCCAGCAGGCAGCGAGAGAGATGAAGAAAAGAGGGAGTGTGAGAGAAAGGACTGAGCTTAACAAAGACCCAAAGCTCCCGCGAAGCAAACGACTCACCACCGCGAAGAACCGCCAGACGAAAGAAAAAACAGCAGTCTCCTTGCTGAAAGAAGATCAGACTCCCCGAATCAGGTGAAAAATCCTTTTATTCTGTTAGTCAACACTGGAATTTAAAGGGAAAAGTGGCTCTTTCACTTTCCTTTGTTTTTAACATGAAAGAACTGTGACAATCTGCTGTAAACACACACAGAGGATGCAGCAGAGCACAGATGGGGATCCACCGACCCCCCAGACTGATATGTGACTGCCAGCATTAATCAGACAGGTGATCCCGCTTAACGGCACTGCTTAGAGGTTTATTTGAAGAGTTTTTGCTTCACTAGTAGGATGTCACGGCTTAAAGTTGGTCTAAACAAACAGTAGGGTGGTTAAGGTCTATGGCAGGGACAACTTAGCAGGTTAGGGATCTCTGTCCGGGAGGCTCTGGGTTTGAATCCCTCAGGTTAGTCATATTTGCAAAATAATCATATCACTGTTGGACTGCTGGATGCTTGCTGGCCATAAACCTTCCTCATGTTGCTTTGGAAAAAAAAGCGTCTGCTAAATCAATGTAATATGATGTCAACAGGGAGGGTGCAGGTTCTGCCATCTGAAAGAATTTCAGGCCTTCAACATACAGCCTTTTTCCATAGCTAATCCAGTATACAGTCACAGAGAGATTGGCGCCTATCCTAGGAAGCACATAAACACCAAAAGCATATGCACAGATCCTGGGGCAGGATTTGAACCCGTTACCCTGGAGGTGAAGCCCCCACCCTGCTGTGTAAAAGCTGACAGCCATGCGGGCAGCAGACTGAAATATAAACAATGGTGTTCGGAGACCAAACAGATGTTTGTTACGCCTTTGGCTCAGCATAATCTTCCATTTTAATATTCATTCAATCCTTTCCTGGTTGGGAACGCAGCTGGGAACACCGAAAGCTGACGATGGAGTGGGAAGGAGACGGCGGGTAATCAGAGCCGGCCGTGACACAGAGCCACCGGGTTGCTTTCCATCTGAGATGCCGTTCTACCAGCGAGGTCTGTAATGGAAGCTGCCATCCTCTCTGGCAGCTCCATCCATCATGCCAAATATGAGGAATGCTGGGGATTCTCCCAGGCCCCCATCACTTTAAAGCCGGATACTAGGAAGGGTCAGAGTGAGGCTGATAATGCTCACGTTTGGTTGCACTGTGTTTCTACCCAGTGCTCACGTTTGGTTGCACTGTGTTTCTACCCAGTGCTCACGTCTGACTGCAGTGTTTTTCTGCCTCCTCTGGGTAGCCTTTCCAGCCCCCCACCTGTAGCCTGGCTCTCTCTGCAGTGGCCATCGATACTCAGTGCATCTAACGCCTGATTAGCCTGTCAGCTCCAGTTCATCAGGGGCTTCTCTGCTTCAGCCACAGAATACCAAACTCAAGTGGGAATTGTGATGCTGCAGTCTAGGAGCCCGACTCTCATGAGAAGTGCTGAGGCTTTCAGCATCAGCAGCAGAAGCTTGGAGCTGACACGGTTACCCCCCAGTGTGGTCACCAGGGGTACACTCCCAAATCTGTCACCAGAAAACTGCAAGCAAAGGGATAACCCAAAAAACTGTGAAATGCATAGAACTTTATGACCATTGGTATAAAAGTGGCGGCAGTGTTAGTAATTTGGACTCTGAAAGCACTTGGCACACAGCTGGGCTATGAAACAATTTCAGCTGTCAAACATACAAAAAAAGAAAGCATTTGTTCGGCTATTCTAACAGGCCTACACACTAAAACTGTGGGTGGTCAGTTTCGTTATTGTCACCCAACTGGCAACCATATGGCTATAGCCAGCTCAGAATGATCTTCGGCCCCTAATTAGCGAGAGCTCTGAACTACCCTGACAATACAATACCCTCTGAGCATATGCACGGGTGGGTGGGGCCTGAGTGTTCACAAGAGGCGGACAGAGCCCAACCGGCGAAGAGTCGCACACCTTTTCTCAGCATGAAACCGGGCCTAATTATAGAATGCTCTTTGGAGGGTCCGGTTTCACTTCTAAGCCTAAGAGCCGAATTGCACTTGGGCCTGGGTGGGTGGGTGATTGAGGTGAGAAGGTGAGTGGGGCAGGAGGATGAGTCAGACAGGAGGATGAGCTGAGTGGGAGGATCAGTGAGGTGGGAGGATCAGCTGGGTGGGAGAATTACCCAGATGGAAGGATCAGTGGGGTGGGAGGATGAACAGGGCAGGAGGATCAGCCGTGCAGGAGTATCAGAGGGGGAGGACCACCTGGGAGGGAGGATCAGCTAGGTGAGAGGATGAGCAGGGCAGGAGGATCAGCAGGGGAGGACCACCTGGGAGGGAGGATCAGCTGGGTGGAAGGATGAGCTGAGTAAGAGCATGAGTGGCATAGGAGGATCAGCTGGACAGGTGCATAAGCTGGGCTGGAGGATCAGTGGGGTGGGAAGATCAGCAGGTAGGGGGGTGGGCTGGGTAGGAACATGAGTGGGGTGGATGGATCAGCGAGGCAGGATCAGCAGGACTGTGCTCAGTCTCCGTGGTGCATTCAAAGTCTCGTGAATGATCAGCAAAACAGTAATAAAATCTGATTCTCCCTCAGCGTGGATTTTTCTGGGGACCAGATGGGCAGTCAAGGTTTAAATGTAAAGGAAAAATGCAGAAAGCAAAGCGAAAATGCCCGAGGGACTAGGAGCTGTGCTGCTTGGCAGCGGTGTGTTGGAGGTGTTTGCTTCCCAGGCCTCTTTACAGTTTAACAGCAATCAGCGGCTAGCCCACGCCGAAGACGCCTCCATGTCCTGTATTCACACCTCTGAGGGGGTCTTTCTCCCACCTGTAGAGAGCCCACAGCCATCAATAAACCGGAAGGAAGCAGCACCGATTCAGCTTCCAATTAAGGAAGAACCATTGTTTTCTGTGCAGAATGAAGCCTTCCCAGTAGGCCATGCTCATATTTCCTGTGTCAGACTACTGCAGATACCTCCCCACCTTTAACGTGAGTGGCTCACTGAACTTCAAGGCTACCCAATGCAAAGGAGTTTCTCCATCAACCCGACCGACAAAGCAGCTCAACAAAGGCAGCGCCGATGTTTGTTCTTCAGCTGCCTTTGAATCCTGCGTAAATCCCACACAGCATTGAGCCCTTTAGACGGCTCAGATAAACCATTCAGATGCATGGCAGCTGGTGTCCAAACTCATTCCGTTGGAACAAGAATAAGCGATTGGCCTCCGAAACTATTTTCAGTGAACCAAATTAGTAAAGAGCTCAGCTGGAACAGAGCACATGCTGCTCGCCATGGATGCCCGAGGAGCCAGGCTCAGAGTCAATGTTTTCAGTCAGGCTAAATAAAGACGGTAAACCAGCTAGAGGGCTGTGCCAGGAGAGGAGAAGAAGAACAGGCTTACAGGCGAGCTCCAAGGCCCGGACCGCTGTGTTGGCAGCCAGGGCACCTGGGTCCTTTGGCCGCTCTGCACCTCACCCCTTTCCTGATGGGGTTCCTTATTAAACAACTCATTAGGAGCCTTCCTGTGTCTCCATAACGTCAGAGCGAGTCAGCTGAATGTGACTCCTGAATTAACGATGCCGCCTTCGCGTTGCTGTGGGGGCTCATCGGAGTAAGGTTATGGACAGCTTAGCCGATCTGGAGACTACTGAGTACTGCTGGAAGGTGCCGGCAGCTTCTGGGGTCAGGAGAAGGGAGAGATGAGAGAAGGAGGAGAAGGAGGAAGAAGGCTTACCAGAGAGCTGGTGTAGGTGGGGTCAGACGTGTCGTCCTGCAGGTAGCGCGACAGCCCAAAGTCGGACACCTTGCACACCAGGTTGCTGTTGACCAGGATGTTCCTGGCGGCCAGGTCGCGGTGCACGTAGCTGGTGTCTGACAGGTATTTCATGCCGGCGGCAATGCCACGCAGCATGCCCACCAGCTGGATCACTGTGAACTGCCCGTCGTTTTGCTGAGGGGGGACACAAAAAGGCAGGGATGAGGGTTGTACAGTACGTGGACCAGGGGGCCTCCCTACTGTGCCGTTAATCATCTAAAAATGTCGGCTGTCCTTTGGGGGATGTCAATACTGTGTCAAAGTGGATGAGGTCCAAATGAATCAAAATGACTTTTAGCATAAATTAGGACAGAAATGTTTTTTATACTTAGATGACTTCCTGTCTGAGGTGTACCGAGTACTTCGTTATAGATGCACAGTTACTCATCCAGTGATAGTCATTTTGGATAAAATTACACATTCAACAAGTAAACTGCTGTTACACTGGATATTTTTTACATTATAACTGCATGACAAACCTTAAGTAAGCAAACCAAACTCCAGTTTGGGGATCCTATGCCTATCGAAAACCTAGTCATTGTGCACCATGGACAGGATAGATGGTCAAGCTCTAGGAATGCTACTGACATATTTCTGTCATTTTCGCTGCTAAATGGCAGAAGAACGCCCTTCACTGTGCCTGAAACATCCAGGAGGTGAGAAACCGCCACATTCACAAGTCACTCTTGAGTACTCCCTTTATCCTACTGCCTCTGTCCATTTTCTTTGTGTCAGAAAATGTCTCATGAGGAATGAAAAGACATCTTTCCTAGCAGCTGATAAAGCTATCCAAGGACAGGCTTTCTATTCTGCAGGGTGTTTTTTTAATCTCCCTCCCCAAAGAGCTTAACAGCACGTAAAAATCCTACCAGGTACGTTGAACTCCCTCTGAGTGAGTAACAACTCTGTGACCTTTGACCTCTATGCCCCTGATTGTGTCAGCAAGGCCTCTTTGAACAGGACGAAAGCTAACAGACGCCAGCATGGGGAAAATCAATACAGGCTCTAGTCAAAGCTGGAAAATGGCAGAAATGGCTTCAAAGCGCCCTTTTCACACTAGTGGTAAATCAAAGCGGAAGGAAAACCAATCCACGTAATTACAGAAAGCAGACCAAACATCGATTAATACTCATGCTCACTCCCTCCTTTCTGCGGTGCTGCTCACGGAACAGTATCTTAACAGTAGAAGATACAAGTACTAAGTTTTAAAACGAGTTTATTAAAAACACAGGTGAGTAACTTGTGCTTGCAGCAAACTGGAGAAATATCCCGGCAAACAGAGAGCAGAGGACAGCCCAGACTGGATGACAGCCCATGAACGGGCACAAATTTACTCAGTATGTGCAGTTAGGACCTAACCACATTTTAGACAGAGTACAATGAGAAAACTCACAAACATGGACAGGAACCAAACCCATAAGCTTGCAAGTGTACTTGCAACTTTCAAGTACCTACGGAGCCTCCCTTCACACAAAAAAGCTTTAAGTATACAAATTATACATTAGTAGTAATTCAATTCTGTGATATATCATGTTAATCCAATGAATATTTCACACCCACCCTTAGGAAAGAATCTAGAGCCCCATTCTCCATGAACTCCGTGACGATCATGACTGGTCGGCTTTTTGTCACCACACCCTCCAGGCGGATGATGTTGGGGTGCTCGAACTGGCCCATGATGCTGGCCTCGCTCAGGAAATCCCGCCTCTGCTTGTCAGTGTAGCCGACCTTCAAGGTCTTGATGGCCACACAGATCTCCCGTTTACCTGGGAGCTTCAGGCGGCCTTTGTACACCTCCCCAAACTCTCCTGGAGAAATGACAGACACACAGATGAAGAAATGAGGGAGGGCTGAGCTTGGAGCTACACTAAACATACACAGTAGAATATCTCCTACCAGCACCAATGACCTCTTCGATCTTCACGGAAGACACGTCAATCTCTTTGGCAAACTCACGCACCGCCTCATTGGGGTCCTCATAGGTGAAAGGATCAATGTAGATCTTCATCCCAGGAGAGCCTGAAAGTAAGCAGGGAATACAACATGGGGTTATCATTTAGTCATACACATTTTGGAAAAAAGTCTTCAGTTAATTGGGATACCCACGGACACTGCTGTAGACAGCAATGCAGGTAACCCCAGAATCATGGGAGTTATGTCATAAATGTGTGTGCATGTGCAGTGTGATGCTGCCCAGATGCTAAGCGATGAATCAGCCCAGCGATGATTAACAGATGCTATTTGCTGTGAGGAACCTGGAAGGATCATACAGCCTGGGCAGCTAAGGGCACAGACACCCTCCTCTGTCCCCTCCCAACATGACCACACAGCTGAGGAGGCTGTGTAGGTGCCCTGGGGGGCAGAGTCAGAGGACATGCCCACCCACTCAGCCCACCTCCCCCTCATACTTATTTTCTAAAATTTTTCAGTAATATGTTCTACTGCCCAGGGTCTGGGCTGCCTTTCCCTCAGAGACCCAATGTCCATCGTGCGCGATTGTTTCCCTGCTGACGCTGTGATGGTTCTCCATCCCCCCGCTGATTTTGTCAAACCCAAGGATGATGGGAGCAGGCGAGTGATGGACGTGTGTGTCTGTGTGTGTGTGTGCGCGTGTGTGTTGGTGCCGGAGTCAGGACAGGATGTACTTTCACGGGATCACACAGTCACTCTGATGCATAATTTACATGGTAGTTTACCTTCACATATCCCTGTAGTACAACCCCATTAACCATTTCTTTAATAACGTAATGATAAAACGGAAAGCGCGTTAATAATTCAGTCGCTTCCATAAGCACTTGCTCTGGAAATCGATGAATGGTTCAGGCCACCCTGTGCTGTCCTGAAAGGGAACCTGGACCTTGCAAACCCGGCCTGACCCAGGCCTGAGGCAGCAAAATGCAGAAAGGCGACACCCAGAGATCTTTTCCGGATTTTCATTTAACCCCTCCAAGGCCACCTCATAGTGATAGAAACAGCTGTGCTGTGTAATATTGCAAATCTTCGAATTACAGAGATAGCATTTCATAGAAAATGTACCCAGGAAAGAGAACTGCACTCTGTTCAGCTCCGATATCCTAATTCCATCGCTAAAGTTCTCACCTTCGCAAGGGCAGGCCATGCAACCACCTCTTTAGTGCTAAAAAAGACAAGGGGGGGCATCATTTCCTCCCCCATGGCTAATGAACACACTCCTTCGTCAAAGCCTGCTCCTAATTAACACTAATTAATCGGCATTCACGTATTCCATGTGTGCTTCTGCTGATCTCACTGGCATGGGCCTGCACCCTGACTCTCGGTGTTAATTACGCATTAATTCACTCTCACGTACAGAATTCAGGGCCTATGTTCTTATTTAGCGCATTTAGCATTAGCATGCTAGAGGTCAGCGGGGTGAGTTAAACGTCCCTCTGTCTAATTAAAAATACCAGCCAACTGAACAGTCTGAAATTATACTGAAATTATTAAAAAATACAAACAATTGACATCGGATTCCATTTCTGTAAAAAAAACAATCAAAATCAAAAGCAAACCTCAAGTTCCTTTGAACTTTCATAATTTTGTAGGAACTTATTAGCATATACAATATGCTAATAACATATGCTATATGCTATTTAAAATAGCAAATAAAAAATGTTACATATTGCTAAGAGACCAATTCATTTGACAATAACACAAAAGTGCCTCTGTACTGTTACTATGGTTTGGGGTGGCCACTGTGTCACCCTGCTAGGCCACACCTCCAGATTCGTTTGCTTGCGATGGCTGCACCTTCCTCTGACAGAACGCATGCTCTTTTGCAGGAAGTGGGGAGGCTGAGCTCTGTCAGACAGGCTTAATGGGCCGTGGGTGGATGTGCCTGGAGAACACGGCTTGCCTACAGAAAGTCCGATCAAACTGCTTCAGGCTTCTCGCTCCTACGGTGCCTGACCGCTGTCAGCCGGCGGCCAGGCCTGTCAGGGGCTTTGTCGTTAGGAACTGAGATGTGTCAATCGACGTCGGCTTTTACCCTCAGCCACACGCATGCATGAAGGGTTTTCTGTTAAGAAGCAAACGTGCATAGAGGAGGACTCTGCACACAAGGGGCGAAGTGGTGAGGCGAGGAGGGGTAGAGCGGCAGGAGGCGTTGATTAGCAGAGCGGGCGGCATGCCTGGTGCGGGACTCTCACCGCGGCCTGTGCTGTAGTGCTGCAGTTTGTCACTGTAGATGGCCTCCTTGGTGTACGCCCGCTTCCTGCAAGACATGGAGACACAGCACTCAGCTCTTCTGAAGACACGGCAAGAACCAAGCCCCCGATCGATCGACAGCCAATAGAAGCCGAGGTCTTCTTCCAAACAAATGTGAGATCATAGTGGGAGTGTGATAGTGGTAATAATTCCCATCAGGCAGCATTATTCCCCTGAACATCATAATGTCACATGATACACCATGTGTCCAACAGAGCAGGTCTACCCATGTAACTGGGCTTGTCTAATTGGAAGTTGGCTTGTCCAATCAGATGAATCCATCAGAGAATAAAAGGTATGTCCATGAGAGAGTGGGCATACCTGCTGCAGACAATGGAGATGGCCAGCAGGGACACAATGCAGACCACACCGGCTGCGGCTGAGCCCACGATCAGGGGTAGCTGCTCCCTCAGCTCAGACCTGTAGTCGTCTGTGCAGCCAGGCCGGGGAGGGGGGTGTGGGAAGGGTTGAAGGAGACGAGAAAGGAAGGGAGAGGTCACATTCAAAGATGTCAGATTAAAGTCACCTTACAGACTGCAGCACACCCAGAGGCTTCCGTGTCAACGTGCCTTTGGCGTTACCTTTCCAAATCGCTGGCTTTCAACCATTATTCTGCCGTCACTTTGAAATTCCTTTACGACTAAATCCCTTTAGTGTTAGAATCCATAAGAATAAAGCCAACACTGAAATAAAATGTTTTAGCCATTCTGGAAAAAAAAAGTAGTGCTACAGCACTAATAATGTGGTTATTTATTTCCCTGAAAGATTGTTTCATGGTGGGATTAGCATCTTCCTCCTTCTGGCTATTCCGTTTTCCTTCCACAGCCCCTGCAGTTCATGTGTCTTGGTCGTTATAAATTATCCACTAAATGTAGCGAACGTGAGATTGCTTTGTGATTGAACAAGTAGTTATTGAAAATATATGAATAATGCATTTTGTGGGCTTTTCCTTATATGGTGCAATTTATTATTTGCAAAGTGAGTTACTTTTTACATCACTATTACAAATTTTCAGAAAAAATTCATCGGGAATCACTCTAAGAACGAAAGGTTTCATCTGGGACACATTTTGCTGCTGGCTGCTTCTAATATTCATGCTGCTTCAGATTGTAGTCATTAACTACAAATGTAACAATTTAACTTGAATGTGTGATTTTCGTGAAGTCCTTCAGGGTTACCATGGCACAAACAGTACAAAATAAGCTTAGTAATAATAACCGTCATTTTCACTATTCTGTGAAGCAATCATGTCATCTCAGTACTACCTCCAATAAATATGGAGTTCAAGGCAGAAAATGACCTTTTAGCTCTGCTTCACAAATACCAAAAGCATCCTTATGAAATAAAAAGTTTCAGATTAATCACACCGTGTGTTATCACTGTGAAATGCAATAACTGATATTTCCAGCAGGGTGGCTAATTGACACTGGATTCCATTACTGTAAAGAACAAGATCAAAATATGTGATAGCTACTGGCTGACAAGCCTCAATTTGGCTGAGTTACACCAGTGATGGCAGCTCTGTTAAAGGACAGAGAGGGTAGCCGATCTGAATTAAAGCTGGACAGTGTCACTGGGGAGAACCTTTCATCATGCTGCCGGTAAAGCTGGGCTGAGTACTCTCTCAGCCACTGGGTCCCTAATGTCCACCCAGATGCATGCTCAAACTGGCAGATCGCGATAATCTTTGTTGTTGTTGTGGTTTTGGCCTTTGTTGTTGTTATTCCTGCTTCAGGCTGCTAGCAGAGACATCCCTCTTTATGAATGATTCAAGAAAAGATAAGGGAAATCATCAGAGGAATCACTGAGGACTTCCTCGTGAAAACAACACCGCTGGCTTGATGCTTCTGACAACAGCTATTTACGGGAGAAAGTGACTGAGAGGGAGTTTTCTGAGGACTCTACAGCACTGTGTGCTAACACAAGCCAGCTCGCAGCAGGTACAACAGCGCCTCCGTTAGGTTCTAAGGCTCTGTCAGAGAAAGGCAGCAAGCCCCTCCTTTCCCATGAGGGGGCGAGGCTGCCCAGGTGAGAGGGAGGTGCACGAAGAGCTAGCGGTGGCTCCCTAGTAGTGGAGATCACCAGTGGAGAAGATACTCAAGCCTCTGTGGTTGGTCATTACTCATATGCAGTTGTAATCACTGCTAAACAATCTGGGATAGCTCTCGAGCCAGAGAAGGCAGTCAATGAAAAGCTATTAGCTAAGCACTTTACTCAGTGTCGACTTCAGTCGATCTCCATTACACACACCAATACATTCACATACACACAAGACTACACACACACATCAAAGCAGACAGGTGGACTCTCTCTCACACACGTTTGTATTCATATCTTTGTGGAAACCTTCTGTTCATTTCTATGGGAAAAACTCTAATCACAACAATGACAACTGTAACCCCTACACAGCCCTAACCTTAACCATAAGTAGTCAATCAAAATACAAGTGATTTCTGATTGCAGTCACAGATTTTTATAAAATTAAGTTTCCCCTTGTGGGGACTGAAAAAATGGTCCCCACAAGGTCAAAATAACAGGTTTTTTATTACATTTGGTCCCCACATTGTAATAAATACATAACCACACACAGGTTTGTAATTATATCTTTGCGGGGACTCTCCATTCATTTCTAAACTTTAATCCCAGCATGATGACCTTAACCAGTACCCACCACCAGCCTGAAAAATGGTCCCCACAACATTAAATAAACAGATTTTTATCAGATTGTGGGATACATTTGGTCCCCACAATGTAACATAAACATAATTCACACACACATGTACATAGACTGCTGCTTACCGTAGGTCAGGGTCTGGAAGTAGAGCCTTCCGCTGTACTTGCCAAAGCCGGCCACTGTCCGCGCTCGAACTTGCACTACATAAACGGTCCCGGGCCGCAACCCATCCAGGCACGCAGTGTTGGTTTGGATCTTCACCAGGGAAGAGTTGGACTCGCTGAGGTCCTGGTGAGGATGGGGACAAACCATAGCTCCAGCTGGGCCTGACAACTCGGTACAAATGCCGGTCTTAGCTCAAGCCGATAATGAACATTAGAAAATCTGAGTTTTTCTAGACCTGGAGTTTGCAAATTAGCAAAGGTGAGAGACGCCTGTCCGGGGTGTAGCCCAACCATGTGCTTATGCTGGATGAGGCTTCCACTGCAACCTCCGCCCCATCCCAGACCAGGACAAGCAAGATGGGCGGGCTTTGTTGCAGAAATAATTTCATTATGTTTATTAATACTATAAAGAGAGGATGTAAAAGATGCACGTATTCTTAATTAGATTATTTATAGTCACTTAAGATATATAATTTAATGGTTCTAAGTTAAGGCCCCAAATGAACCTGCTTAATTTGACAGAACACTTTATTAAAATGCGCCCAATTCTGAAAAAGAAAATTATATGTTACTCTAAGGCTTTACACTGGGTCACATAATAGTGTATTCCTCCGTAATGTCTATGTCAGTTGTAATAGGTTTGCTGGATCAAAAGCCAGAAAACACAGCTGACATTGAGAGCCCAGGACTGAGTAACCTTGGGGGTCATAAAGCATCTCCTACAACCATCGGAGACACTTTTCACACTTCTTATCTATTGTTACCAGGGCCACAGTAACTGAAATACTGTGAAAGAATGTTACTATTCCATATCCTGTGCTTCACAATATTTCATCACTAGTGAAGGTCAGACATTTTGATATTCATTGCATTTAGCAAAGAAATCAATGTAAAAAAAACATGAAAAAGTAATTACCCTCAATAATTTCATCTTCAACAACTAAAAAAAAAAGCCACGTAGTTATACATGTCTCTCTCTCATATCTCATTTCTGGTCTTGGATTTAGGTCTAGAATTTCCTTTTTCATCAACCACTCTGAAGCATTTACTTAATGAATGGCCCACCCACAGATATTCAGAAATTCGAGCCAAAAGCAGCACTATTAGAAGCACTATTAGAGGGCTCTTCTGTACTGAAAGGTTCCCCCTTGATCTTTCCATAAAACACTGTTCCAGATCATTCAGGAACACTCTTCCTGGGGTGGAGCCAGACCATGTACAATGGGGTGGCCAAACTAGACCCCATGATTTTACCGGGGTGGCAATGGGATAATATTTGGGCTGGGGGGTTGGGGGCTGGGGCTGCTTGGTACACTTTGTCGATCATGATCATTATTCATTGATTGTCTTGCATTTCTTGCTGACACGCTGCGATCAACAAGTTGGACAGCTCTGGTTTACAGAGTTAAATCCACTGGCCAGCCCTTAGATCTGGCCCTGGCTGGCTGACTCTGCTCTCTGAATCTCACCTGCTTGCCACTTTGGATGAATGAAACATATGATAAACTTGAGATGAGTCTGAGTTCTTCTCCAGCTCCCCGTGACATTCTGTCTCATGTCCTTGATGAATATTGACTTCAGTTCAAGCTGGAGAGGCCTGCAGATCCCCAGACACTATTATATTGCCCTCTTTGACTCTCCATTGATGTTTGTAGAATTCAGCACGACAGTGACATCTTCACTCTCACAGAGTCAAAGTTAATCAGCTACATAGTGGTCTGAATCAGGTCTCATCTCTCTCATTTTTAAAACTGACATTAATTATACATCCATTCCTTTCCCATAACAGTCTATGGTACAGTACAAGCCACTGGACATCATGGGAGTGCTGGTGTTAGGAAGCAGGGACTGAACTGTGATGGACTGTCCCCTGCCTTGCAGTCTTGGATAAGCACCAAGCCCCCCATGACCCTGTGATTACAGAAGATGGATGGATAGATAGAATAACTGTGACCCACTCTGTGGTACCTCTTTGCGAGGTACATCGGGATAATATGCAGTTTCTTGTTACGCTGATACAGTGCATTGCTATGGAGATTTGACAGTGAACATACATGAAAAAAGATATGTCTCTAGATCACCACACATAATGTCCATCCATCCATCTACGCTGCACCTGCTTATATAATACAGGGACACGATAAGCCTGGTGACTCTCCCAGGCAGCATCAGGAATGAGTTTCAGGTCGCGCTGGGTGGGATTATTAGCTAATTTAAAAGTCTCAACTACAAATTGGGTTTTTAATTCACAAATTATACAGTTTTCAGACTGACAATTTCAGGTCCCGCTGAACAAATCGGCACAAATCAATAAATTAGGATTTAAGACAGAAAGGTGCTCTTCTCAAAGGGAAGTTTAGGAATAAAGGCAGGCATTCTCTGTGAGGACTCGACAATGGCTGAGCTGGAGCCAGCCTCTAAGCCACCCATTATGGATCAGGACCAGAACCTTCCCAAATTGTCACTGATGGTAACCGGCTGTCATAGACGATAACAGAATAATAAGCCATCAAGGTGCATCTCGGTCTATCCTGACAGCGATCTGCGAGCACTGAGGGGGCCAGCATGACTTATGGAGGGGGGGGAATGGCAATGCGCCATCTGCTATTTTTATGCTCGACGGAGGTCTTCAGGGCGATGCATTAAGACCCCCCACCCCTAGCCCTCATGAGCTCAGCTCCCTGTGCTGAGAATAACAATGACACCTACGCAACAAGTGGGAAGGCCAGCCGTAACCTCACAGGAAAGAGCATCCTGACTCACATACGTGTGGGGGGGGGGGGGGGGGGAGGGGGTAACCAATTATCTTAATCATTTAACATATCAGACTGTGCGCTCTTGATTTGGGATGGAATTACACTTATCACGCGCGGCGTGGAGTCAGGCTAAGTGCTAAGCCTGAGCTTATGCTCATGCTGAGGGGCTTCATTCATCTCCCCAATAAACAGGCCTCTGTATTTCAATTACTAAGTTGGGCCCCCCCCCCCCGAGCCACCACACTGATGATTTGTAAGATCTCACGATGGGCCTTGATCAGACTGGGTGGGGAGGGGGGAATCTTCTCAAGAGCAGAGAGAGTGGACTATTGGCAGATTATATCACAGCCACCCCCCCCCCCCCAAAGATAACAGTATGCTGGTCATTCATTTGGTGGAGGTGTGTCCCAAAATCTTTCTACCACGCTGACAGGAGACGGGACCAGGGAGGGTCAGGAGGATGGAGCGGCATGTACGCGACGGCGGCCCAAATGGCACAGCAGACGAGGTGGGGTGGTCCCCCCCCATCCCCCCGTGGCAGCTGGGCTGCACGACAAGCCAGCCTGCCGCAGCTCAGGGCCAATGTTGGTGTCGGAAGACAAAAAAAGAAAGATGGAGACAAAGGCGCTCCATCTGTGCTCGCTGTGGCACCTCGCTGTGGCGCTGGCTGTGACATCACACACCTCCCGCCGGCCAGAGAATCCCGGGAATGCCGAGGCCCGGAGTGCTGAAAACCAGCTAGTGCGGCAGTGAAAGGCGAGGGCCACAGTGACGGGGCTAGGTGTTCTGGCGGGGATCACGCTCAGACATATGAGCGTGCTGTGCTGGGGAGCTCATGGTGATGACGCTGGAGCCAGAGTAACGCCCCCACCGTATCGGGTTCATGTTCGTCGGCACCCCTGCAGCCATCGCGTGCGTAACTAATGGAAGCACGTCGAGTCCACAGCGCATCAAGCCGCGCTGCCGGTCTCGGGGCTGCTCGTTACATGCGGCCCCTGTGCATGAAAGGCACCGGCAGCTGGTGTTAGGAAGCAGTGCTGGAAGGATGCACGGCGATGTCGCTGTGCTGGGGAAGCCCGCTGAGGGAAGGCGGAGGTCTATATGAGAAGGCATCGCTGGCCGCCCGTGGCAGGACAGTGGCGTCGGGGGGCTCAACTCCAAACAGACCACCCTGCTTGGGAGGGGGCGTCTTAAATGCCATGACCCATGTGTGAACCTCTTTGAAGTGATCATCCCCCCCATGGCTACATCAGAGCACCCCCCCGCTAAGGCTGTGTACAATGCCGGTTGTTTCCTGATGATGCCCTTAAACAGACCTCTGCTTTCTGACGGAATCTTTTAAAAGGACTTTTCTGAACACACAATCGTCAGGAAAGATAAGGCCTCACTTGTACAGTTTAATATTTATATGGTGTATTTATATACTCTTTTAGTTAATGACACCTCACCCACAAATGCAGGAAGTGCTTGCTGGCTCTCCAATGGCCACAGAGCCTCAGTCACCAGCAGTTGCTTTGCTGTCTTTCAGATGCTGCACATTGGCAATATTTAGTTTATTTCTCACTTATCTGAGACTGGAATGCCAGTGTGTGCTGTTTGTTATCCCTTGAATTATGAACAAAATAATAACACAGTTATTTACATTTGTGCTATAGTACTTATATGAGGATGATGGTTTAATATTTACAGTAACTCTGCTGGCAATGCAGTCTGGCTTTAAAGGGTATTAACGGGATGTACAGGGAGCCTCCAGCATATGTGCCCACAGAGATCTTACCTTCTCATAATAGCGCAGCTCATAGTCCAGGATGATACCATTAGGCTGCTCCGGCTGTGGCCATGACAGTGTTATGCTCTTCATGGTGGAGGTGACTTGGTGCATCGTGCGAATCATGGAGGGAGCTGGGTGAGAGGGACAGAGTCAACAGCCAATCAGCTTTGGGGCTCTCGGTTGCAGCCTGCCCCCTTGCACCGCCAGGTGCTCCTCATGTCTTTAACACCTGTCTGTCATCCATGTCCCGCCATTAGCAGCAGACTGATGACACCAGGTCACTGAATGGGTACTGCTGGAGAATGAGTGAAACCCTGCTCTGGCCTGCCCTCTGCTGGCCAGTCCCACCTGGTCTTCAGCCATGAACCACAACCCCCCTCCCCAAGGCCTCTTGGTGCCCCAATGCCCACTTGTATCACCGCTGCTCATTTGCATCGCGAGTCCTGTGATCTCACTGCCCCCCCCATCCCTCCGCTGCTTGGTGCGTTCACACTCTGCCGTGTGGCAGCCTGCACTTCCTGCCAAAGGAACGTCAGACTCTCTCCATCATACGGCCCAAAGCTTGGGGGAAGGAGGAGGACTGGAGGCTTCCTGTCACGCAGCCATTTACCTGCCGGTATGATACCCAAACGCTCGCTGTGCTTCTGTGTTCCTCTTCCTCAGGTCAGGACCGAATCATGTTCGACACACAAAGCTACACGTACAAGACCTGACAGATGCTGGAACATACATACAGACACACAGACGGACTCACATACAGGCTTGTCAGGAACACACCCATGCACACGCATACAGAGACTCACACACACATGCAAGCTCGGCAGGAACACACACAGACAGGCTCATCAGGAATACACACAAACTCTCTCTCTCTCTCTCACACACACACACACACACACACACACACACACACACACAAAAGGAAGTATCACGGCATCATCAGAGCAAGGTCAGCCCTGAACCCCATCCCCTGAAAGCCTGTCATTTTGTTCTATTCTACTATATCCTACTATAGAGGCTGGCCAGCCTGTCATTTACTTACTCTCTGGGGGGGGAGCTGCAGTGTCTGAGCTCAGGTATGATGACAGCATAGAGGTAGAGGGATGTTCTGATTAACACTTCTCCCCCCCCAAACTGTATGAATTAAAGCTCTGAGTGGGTATTCAAGACCTTCAAAAGAGAGCCCATTTTGACTTTTCCTAAGAAAACAGCAGCTCTCCATCTTTGATATAACCAGCCAGATCTGTCCTGCTTTAGTGTCTCCTGCAGTACTCACAGATAAACACTCAATGTGCCTCTTTATGTGCCTCCCTGCTTCAGCAGCTCTACTCATTTAAAGGGCCAAAATAATGAGGGGGGCACCTTGTAAAACAGGCCTGTTACACTAAAGTCTGCCTCAAATAGCCTCACCGCGGATGAATAAAACAGGCCAGTTATAAAGCCATATGTAAGGGCACTGACGACTGCCTCAAACAGCCTCACCTCGGGTACATGTCCAGCATGTGATGGCCATACCATGTTACGAGCCAAGAAACTTCCTGACACTGGGCCATCACTAGATTTAATAACATCAGAAAACCTCTTATTTACTCCTCTCTGTTTATCGGGGAGCTCATAATTGGACCTTGTGTTTCTGTGGTATGATGGTCTTTCAAAGCTAAATTAAAAGAGTCTTAGAACAACAGCCGTCAGAGGCAGGTGATCTGAGACCCTAGCCATAACAGCAGGACCTGAGAGAGTTTGGGGGGGTGGGGGTGGGCACTGATCCGATATAATAAACAGAGACACTGATCCAATGTAATAACACTTCTAAGAGCAGCAAAGACGGCCATGATGCACCCAGCTTAATAAAACCCCCAAGGCTCTAAGCGCTAAGTCCAAAGACTCACAGTATAAGAAGCCCTCTGCGGATGATAGGTTCTAAAGCAGAATAATTAGGTCAAGCACACCGTCCATCCATCTTCCATAACTGCTCACCCAGCATAGGGCCACTGTGAGAAGGAGAATGAGGAGAAGAAGAAGAATATGAAGGAGAAGAGAAAGGAGGGCTTGGAGGAAGGGGGGGGGGGGGGGGAGGAGAAGGAAGAGGAGAAAAAGGAAGAGAAGAAGTAAAAGGAGGAGGAGGATGTGGATGAGAAGAAGGAGAAAGTGAAAGGAGGAGAAGAAGGAAAAAGAAGGAGTAGGAGGAAGAGGATGTAGAGGAGGAGTAGGACATGAAGGAGGAGGAGGAGAAGAAGATGGAGGAGGAGGAGATTAAGGAGGAGTAGAAGTAGGAGGAGGAAAATAAGATGGGCCCAGAAAGCACAGGGTGAGGGACAGGGTGGTGGTACATTGTAGGCCTCACACCCTCTCACAGACACACAGCATGGGTTATTTAGCGAGGCCGAGTCACCCGACCATGTGTCTTTGTTTTGTGGGGGTCGACCCGAGTACCCCGAGGAAACCTGTATGACACAGGCAGAATATGCACACTCCCGAGGCCCAGAGCCGGAAGGAATCAAACCCTGAGGGCAATAAGCCGCAGCACTGGCCAGCCAGTGTCGGTGCGGAGGGCTGTGGGAGGGGGCCCGTACCAGCCTGGTTGGTAGTGATGTCGATGGCTACATGTTGGGGTGGGTAGGGGCTCTTGCTGGTGACGCCGTTGACGGCCTGAACCTCGAAGGTGTACAGCGTGTGCGCCCACAGGTTGCTGATGAAGACGCGCGTCTCTGTGAGGCCCAGCTGCCGTGGCACAAACTCCACACTGTCATCGCACGGCGAGCACGAGCGGCGGTCTGTGCGACACTTCCTGCACACGATGTTGTAGACCACATCCTCACGGCCGCCCGTCTCCCGTGGAGGGTGCCATTCCAGCGTCACCGACGTCTCATTGATGACAGAGATGATGTTGCGGGGGCCAGACGGGACACCTGCACACATAATGACAAGAGTCAGGGGTCAAGGACACTGTGCAGTTTTATAAGGATCCAAAATCCAACTACCACACTGCTGCTGATCATTCCAGAAAATTCTCTTTGTGGCCATAGAGGTCATTGAAGCTGGAGTGCTGCTTTGCATTAATGCACACAAGGTGAGAAGCGAGACTAATGACAATACTGTAAACGGGCACAGCATGGACACCCACACTTAGTTCACTTGTTCCTTATTCCCAATCAAGTTTTATCTTCTCATGCTCCCAGTGAAACCAGAAAACCCAGAAACGGCAACAGGCAGCTACTTCTCATACAACAGTGGTTCTCGACCAGGGAGCCATATCCCACTAGGGGGCCTCAGCGAGGACCAAGGGGGGCAAGCAATTTATTTGAAAAGCGTAGAAAAAAAATAAGACATTGCTACAGCTAGGGCTGGGCGGTAGCCCATATATAAAATTTTCATTGTATTAACATTTTTCAGAACGTGATATAGGATGACACAATACTGTTTATATCAATATATTTAAATTGTGCATAAAATTAGGTTTTTCTTAAAGGTTTTTAATTGGAACCAATACTATTCCTTCCTGGTAGTAAACAACATGAGAGGTTTGGTAGTGACCTTGCAAAGAATCCCAAAATGCACAACTAAATTAAACCATTCAGTTAGTGTCTCACGGGGAAGCAGATGGAGGGGAAAGGTGAAGAATCATTGTTACATGGTTCATTTAATTTTAAAACATTGTATCGTAATTTGCAACACTTGTTTCATTTTGTTGAAGGCGAATACCTTAAAATGGGAGTATTTCCATTATCATTTCATTTCATTAAATGCACATTTAATGGTTCTCTGGATTATTAAACATCCCTCTTCTGATTTGAGAGCAATATCATAAATTGAGGGAAAAAGGATTGTTGGTGGACATAGTGGAGTGAAACCTTGCTTGAGTCATGTTCAAAAGAAATTACATATTTGGCAGTGTAACTAAATTAAATGTTTATGTTAATAAACATTGGCAATTTTTCTCATCATCGCAGTATGCATACAACAGAAACAATATCATAACCTGAGTAGGGGGGCCAGACATGTTTTCCTAAATACAAAGATCCTTAGAAAAACAAGGTTGAACTCAATGTGTAGAGAAGTCCTACATATCTTCACTCTTTCCAAGTTCCTCTATTTTATTGGCCAACAAGGGTTGCATTCTGGAATCCAATTGTACAATGAATTTGACAATCATCTGGTCCAACCCTCTTTCTGGCACCCAGTGTTGTAGAAGGCACAGCTTGACCTTATTGAACGCCAGGACATTCTGTGGCATCAGAATGTAAGACGGGATTATACTACCAAAGGCTGTTTTAGGCTCCATCAGTGTTGTTTAATTCTTAAAGTTGGTAATGTTCTTGTGGTTCTGAATTTGTGAACATTATTCAAATCACTCATAGAGAGCAATTTAAAGAATACGCCATTATGTGTCATTATTTACCAGCATTAAAGTGGCACTAATGCACGATAATCCCTGAATCTCCCAAAATAACTCACACTCACCATGCTTTTCTCCATCCATCCTTGCCTATACTTTTCTTGTGAGCTTGCCCTTCCCGCAACACCATGATAACACAATCCCTACTCCCCGGGTCATTCGGGCCTGTCTGTCATCCCTCACAGCCCTGTTCTTGCTCCAGGCTTTCTCCCACCTTTCTGCTGGCCTTTTTTGGCAGCCTGACCGTCCATATTGTTCATGTAGAATAAAAGCAACTTCCTGCAGCCAGGGCAGCTTCCTGCCAGAGCCGAGTGTTGGGGCCAATCCACAGGAGCAGCTCCGACAAGGGATTCCGGCAGCGCAGGAGGGAGCGAGGGAGCTCACTCCAGCCCAGGGTCACACAATCAGCCATTGTTCCTCGAACCTTGGTCAAAGTGCGAGGACATTGTGCAGAACAGCGCCCAGGGAACGCGGTCACACTCCGGCTATGTGGCTCTGTGCCATCCAATCCCACAGCCCACTAGGGAAAGGCCCAAACTTGCATCTGCCACTGGAGCACTATAGAGGGTTCTGGGAGCTGGCTAATGAATCCTAGATGCCACGCCGAGGCTTGGGGAAGCCCCGCTGGGCCCCAGGCGGCTTTGGCAGGACAAACCGTACCCAGAAAAAGGTGCTTTTTCGTGCCAGTTGCACTGTTATGGGAGTATGTCGATATATCGACATTGGGGTAAAGAAGGTCGTGCAAACAAGATGCAGCACACACACAATGCTTCTCCCAAAAAGCTAAGTCAAACCTTCACCTCGTTAGAGTCTAAATCTGCATTACAGGGGGGCAGATTGCAGTCAGCGTCTAAAACCCAGCCCAGTGGAACCCTATTTAAAGGCCACACCAACACCGCCTATGGTAGCCCAGCCCTACACCAAACCCTACACCTAACCATAATCCTAACTAGGGATTGGAACGAGTACTTGAGCACTTGAGTACCTGAAAGTGCACTTGCATACTCAAAATTGTAGCTGAGTACTCAATGGTGAAAGCGAAGATATATTAGAATATCTGTACATCGAAATTAATACTTGTCAAGGAAGCATGCAGCTGAATACAGCACGTTGCTTACAGCGTACAATGCATTTTTGATGGGCAAATCACAATGCAGTTACATTGGTGCAGGGTTGCATCTTTGTGTACTAACTTGGGGGTTTGTGGCGCTCTTTTTGGAGTAGA
>JAODJU010000043.1:17581084-17602853 GCA_026776725.1 Gnathonemus echidnorhynchus | reverse complement strand
GTAGCCCTCCGTTGCACCTTTTCTAAGGCAGCAATGTCCTTCTTGAGGTATGGTGACCAAACCTGCACACAATATTCACAATACCCTATCACAAACTGAAATGATTCCGAAAAAGTTTTGGTATTTTGGCTGTTTTGCTCCTGTAAATTCCCCGTTCAGTCCCCTTGCAATATAAAATTGTTGAAATTGAATAAAATGACAGCTCTGCCTGGAATCCTCCCATTTCAAGCTCAGCTGATATCTGCAAGCCAGCTGAATTATGCCGCAGATTTGGCTTTGCACCATGAGCCATAATACTGTCACCAGGGTACACGTGTGACTCCCACACTAGGCAGCGAGGACATATTTACAACAAGGCGACCCCCCAGCATTTATTCTTTGCTTTAGGATAGAATAACTACATATGTTCGCTGAACTTTCTACTTGGGCTGTTGCTGTTTTTGTTGGGAGCACTAGATAGTGAAAACTGATACAGACGGACCCCGCTAGACTCACAGAAACATGGAGGGTGAGGGTAACCTTGCCGATTCCACCCTGTTAGGCAGAGAGAGACAGACGGACCCAGCTAGACTCACAGAAACATAGAGGGCGTAGAGTTAATCTGGCCGGTTACACTGCACACGGCAGACAGGCACCAGCCCGGTCACCAAAGCCGTTTCAGTGGATTCTGCTCGATCTAACGAGGAGCAAATAAAATATTTAACAGACTGCTTACGCCACAGTGGTGCCCCCCCACTCCCTCAGTACAGATTTTTACTGTCAGCAGAGGCTGTGTAGTAATGAGGAAGATCTGCTGTCTCACATTTACCACCTGAAGCTGAACTGAATGATTCACATGAGGTCTTATGTACCCATATTCTGCCACATTAGCATCACGCCCCAGGCGAAGCTATTGCAGTGAAAATGAACCTTGCTGCCCCAAGCGTTTCTACTCCACGTCATAGCTAAAGGTGCCCTCCGCACCATGAGAGTACAGAGCCTCAGGAAGATCTACCACAAACTTTACAGCGCTGCTCGAAGCTGCCCCATCACATGCCTTTAGCATCATTCTCTAGGAACCCCAATTCAACCATGATAACAGGCAGCTCTGTTTTCCAGAACGTTCCCTGCTACACCCTTGTCTAACTGAGTAGCACGGGCAATTGACAATGAGACTCAGAATGGGCACCGATGGCCATGACGTAGCTGACATGGAGAGATAGGGGAAGGGGTAGAGAGAGAGAGAGAGAGAGAGAGCATGCAGAGAGCACACAGAGAGCACGTCACGGTACAGATCGGAGCAGGAGCACTTCACTGTGACATCCTCTATCCAGTCCCCAGATTAATTATGCTGGCGAACAGCCTGGCTGATCTGTGAAATTCCTGTTACGTATCCGACAGACGCTCACCCGCTCGCTGTACAGCCCCATGTCGCATGAGAGCCTCTCTCTCGCATTCCTATTGCCTGCTCAGCCGTGGTGTCTGTCACCCCGGACGGCTGACTGACGGCGCTGGGTATTGGCAGCGGCGAACGGGGAGCCCCGCGTGGCTCGATACGTTTTAATTTGGTCGGGAAGCCTGGACTTCTGGTGTGGGGGAAGAAAGTGAAGAAAATGTCATCCCAGCTGATGGAAAAAAGCGAAAAAACACTCTGCGACATCTCACTTAGCCTTCAAATGCCACAACTCCCTACTCTACAATACCCGGTCCTATGCATAGCCTAATCACTCCACTAATACTCCGTGTATCTCGATAGAAGGACAGTGTTTTTAAACACAAACCTGAAGGCGCAGGTAACACATAAAGATGCACATATTTGGCAGGAATCCTGATCCTGTAGCAAAGTCCCTTTTGAAAGTGGATGGGTGCAGGGCCCCGAGACAGGAGCTGGTGAGGGCTTATAGAGGGCCACTCCCGGTTAGAATTATGGAGGTCTGAGGTGGGATGGCGCAGATGTAACAGCACTGTAATACCGCAGGAAGGAGAAGGGCCAGCAAAGTCATAACGGGGTCGTCACGTCTAACGGTGAAGCAGTTCATCACCACCTCAATGGGCACTGAGAGGCTTCAGCCCTTGGGATTCAAGAAATATGAGATGTCGGGTTTTTTTAGAAAGCTGGCCTCACCCCTGGGCAGGAAGGGGGTGCAGAGGAGAACCTCAGGCAACGTCGCTTAAGAAGTCCAAGAAGAGGAGATATTGCCATGAAGCCCCAGAGACGCCGGGCGCATGACCACTGAGGCTCCCTCTTTCCGCTGAGAATCTGGAACCTCTCATCCCACACAGGCCTCATTATTATTATTCCTTAATACACTCTCATTCAAAACAATGCAGCCCAATATTTCACCCTTTCAGCGGCTCACTTAAACAGCCAGACCATAAATTCACATACTTAGGAAGCCTACTCAGAGCTCAAGAATCAGAACCCCTAATAATACTCAAGTATGCAAACTCCAGTGCCAGCTACCCCGTCTGCCATGCGTCCTCCTATAGCTTACTGTAAACTGGAGCCCTAAGCCTCAATTGCCCCCCTCGCCTCTCCATTAAGATACATAGTTGAGGCGAGATACTGGCATGGAGACAGGCCTTTGGAAGGAGACACGGATCAGGCTCACAGTCGATAACTCGACCCAGCTTGTAAATAATATCATTCAACATCACAAGAGCCCAGAACAGCATGCTGGCTAGCTCATTTTGATCTGGAAAGCTTACAGCAGGCCTGACCGGAGGAGGCTATTAATGAAGGTGAAGTACTCTTAATGACACTGGAGAATTTCTCTATTTAATTCGATTTTTCTTATCCTTTAATCTGAATGTGATATAAAGAATATTGAAAACAAACTGGCAGTTTTCCTAAGGGGTTCCCTATCATTGGGCAAAGACCCCCCCCACCCGCGAGGACCAGATCCTGCCGATGCCCTTGCCATCGGGATTCCTTATCTGCCAACCAAGCTGCAGCCTTTCCCTGGATTTCCCAAGTCCAAAGAAATTTATCCATCTCTCAAATCTTAATCATTTCCTCTAGCATATAATCTCTCTATTTCCTAGTGCAAGTTTCTCGGGCCTGGATAGCAGAAGCACGTGACGAGGGGCTTGGTGAGGAGCTTTACCCTGATGTTTTCCCTTATCACTGATAAATGGTAGCTAGTTGGGACTGTGGCCACAGGAAACAAATTTATAATGCAAAAGCCTGGGTAACAGTAAGAAAAATAAATGCAAGACTGAGGTTTCGGGGCCTAATAAGGCATCAAATGTCCATGTGGAGATTATACGTCTTGATACTGGTGTCCACAGAGTTCCTGAATACTGGGGTGAAGCAGAAGAATGAAGACACAGCAACGTGAATGAAAGTGGTCACCTGACTCATGCTGCAATGACATCCAGACTTCAAACTCTCAAAGCTCTGAATCTCTCCGGCCCTGAACTCAAGTACATTCAGATGAGAGAAGGAAGGAGTGTGTTACTATGTCTGGGCAAGAGAGACTCCATCTGAAAAACTAAAATCACTGCTGCAAATTATGACCTATTATTACTGCTATAAAATATCTATATAATTGCATGTTTTTAAATCTCTTCTTAGTGAAGTACAGCCCTCAATGCTCCTCGCGTCCTCTTCAACCAGGGTCGTCATTCCCATTTTAAAAACCACGAGGGCATTTCACCCAAACTCTCCTCTATAAAAGTCCACTCCCAAAAAATACTTTCATCCTAATAGCGAGCATTAGCAGTCTTAGTTAGACAGCAGAGTCAGTAGATAAATTGCCCGGTCGTTCGCTCTGAAAATGGTCCATATATCACCGCGTTGACAGCCAGTCCACAAATTAAATTCACTTCTACTAGTTACATGTTATAGAACACATTTCGGGGAGGAAAAAAAAAACTGATTAATCACCCGCTGTGTTGAAAATATGCCCCTGTGTTTCTTATTTCCACGGAGATGTTTTGGACTGTTGAATGAGATAAAAACAAACGAGATTAGTTTTGAACACAGAGTATATGCACACAACTGTCAAGCAGCAAACCGATAACTTTCAAGAAAATAGATTACAGCAGCAGAATGTGGAGATCTATCTCCCTACTTTGCACCCTCATTTATGTGGAGTTGTAGCTTTCAAAGCGTGGAGAGTTATACTCGCATTGTGTAAATGACCACAACTAATCTCTGCTCTACTAAAAACAGGACACGCCAATTTCTCAGACTAGTACCTACAGATTCTGCATGGTCCTAACCGGAAGAGGCTGGAACCAAACTGCATTCTCAAAAAAGTATTAGGCAGGTGTGGGTATATGGGTTAGGAATTTGAGCCCATGATCAGATGGTTACTGGCTCAAATCCCCTGCTTGCCAAAGTAATGCTGCCATTGGGCACTTGAGCAAGGCCCCAGTTCCTCTAGACACTAGCAAAACCTACTAAATTGTAAGTTGCTTTGGACAAAAGTTGTCTGCTAAGTAAGTAAATGTAATTGGAGAAAACTATCCTACCAGTTACATAAGAAATTATGTCTCCTCTTTTAAACAGGATGAAAATGAACTTCTTCCAGTAACATAACCAAACAAACAAATGTGAGATAGTTTACTCTAACCCACCATCCATCTAGCTTTCCATTCACTCATCTCCACTCATCCATCACCACTCATCATTACACTTGTCCAGTTGAGGCTTTCAGGAGTAGGTCAAATAAGAATGACCAGTTCACCTTTTCCTACGAAATGTAATCCATCCAGATTCTTGGTGTTCCCGCACCCCAAATTACCTCCAAAGAGATCCAGCTAGCCAGCAGTCATGCCAGATGACCAAATTGCCTCGAGCCACTCGCCTAACCTGCAGAAATCCTCACCTCATTCCCCGGTAGCAAGCTCAGCACTTTTTGAGAGAAACAATTTCAGACTCTTGTTCCCATTATGGGGAGCCTTTAGTGTTAATACCTACTGGCTTAGATCTGCACAGCTGGGTCACACACCAAACTATTGGTCAAAACTGTGTGAATGACATCACAGACCTTTTTCAGGTTAGTGAATTAGTTACTGCAATAAGCGTTCAGTCAGCAAGCGTTAAGCCATCAGAAGCAGTCAGGGAAGAGATGTATGAAACAGTCCTGCATCCTTTATCTTTCATCTGTAAGTTGACTGAAAACCTGAGCAAATCAGACTAATTAGCTGGTATCTAGGGACATGTATCTCTGCAATTAAACGGACAGTTCACAACAAACTGAGTGTCTCTGCTCTGCTTTTGTCATCAAAAAATTCTTTACGCTGCTCTAGTCTGGGCAACTGGGTATCTGTGTTCAAAAAGATTCAGCACTTTGAAAGGGCTACAGTGCCAAAAAATGGGGCAGTGAATTTTCTGGAGCATGAACCCAAGCTCATATGTGATGCAATTCCCAAATGAGCAAAACGATTTTTTTTCTTCCTCGAGACTGATAGGTAGGTTTAAAATAAACATTAACAGTTACCCAGAAATCTTAAGATCTTTCCTCATGCGCTCAGCACAGTAAAGACAGCAGCTGTTATCTGCTGTATTTAAAGAAACTAAAAGAGACAAAAATGCAGAATGCCACGCTAATCAAAAACACCGCTGGCTATGTGCACCCAGTAATGAAAATGAATATATTAGCTATCATTTGATTTTGCTGAAAAATGCTGGCGGAACCATGAAAACCCAAAAATGAACATGTGGTGTAAAGTTTCAGGAGCAGATAACACCCATAAAAGTTTATACTTTATTGTGAATAAATCAAGTTTTTAAATGCCAAGTATTAATGTAGATATGCGTTGATGGAAAATGCACATCCTTGAAAGGGTATGTTCATAGTTCCCCAAGATTAATTTTCTAGAACCATTTGTCACACTCGCACAATTGTTCAGAAGAAATCAGAAAACCGACCAGATTATTATGTAAACAAGATTTAGGTTAGCGAAAGGAAGCGGCACAAATTGCAGGATAATTGGTAGCCAAACCCAAATACATCTGCCAAGACTTAGAACTATGGGTGCAGCAGTATGACGGTATGACTGTATACCGTGATAAAGAAAAAAATCCTAAATAATTATATCATTTGTGCTGTTCTTCAATATCCAGGGCACATGCAAATATGTTAATAATGTACCAATATCACATGAAATATCCATTATATTTCATTTTTCCCATTCACATTAATTCAGATTTCATTCCTAACACTGTAATAATTAGCTGTACTTTTTATAACACATGTGCAGGCGTGACGCTTTTCCCAACAGCACACAGCACCCATTGGTTATCTGGCTAGCAAACTAATACAATCGAAGATGTCGGTCTGTTATGAGGAAGTGGAGGGTACAAGTATAGTTAATGGTGAATCATACGCTCCACAAAATGAACCCATCCAGCTATGTGGACCATGGGCGTCGTTAGAAATTTTAAGCCTAGTCCTGAAGCCAATCTTCCCTCTGAGACAGACAGACAGATAGAATTCAGGCAACAGGTAAACTTGATGTAGCCCCTGATGTGGACACATTTTGGATTCAGAAAAAAAGGAGGAGTTATTGTTGCAAATAACTTGCCAATTTATAGAGCATGTGAAAAAATCCATAATGGCCAAAACAGGCAACAAATGTCAAATGTCAAGAGAACGCCATCCGTCACATTATGTGACATTGCAAGCCTTCTACAAGCTAGTAAGCTGCTAAAACAATGCACAGCTAATATTCACATGACCCATGGCACTGATGCTTGCTGTGTCTCCAATTAAAAACGACAAGATATACTTTATGCAATTAAACAAATTCATAAGAAGTAAATTAAACAGTTTATACAATATTTTTTCCATGTATGTTTCTGCTATTCATGGAGTGTCAAAGAAAGTGTTTATGTGAGTGTGTGTGTGTGTGTGTGTGTGTGTATGCGTCAGATATACGTGACATTGTAGGGTTAAGGTCGTCATAGCTGGGATTAGAGTTATGCCATAGAAATGAATAAAGAAAAGTAAATACCTAATTTGTGTGTGTGTATGTGTGTAATGTGGGAGCGGGGGGACTATTCGGGTATACGGTTACAGATGACCCAGCCCTATTTAACATGGATTACATCACAGTGTAATTGTTCAGCCGAAAGCAGGAGAGCCCGGTCCCACCTCGACACACGTTCCCGTTGTCCGCCTCGAAGCCAGCTTTGCAGGAGCAGCTGCCGATGGGAACCATCCACTCGCCGTCCCCGTTGCAGTACAGCTTGATGGGCACGTCCACTTCCTCCGAGTTGGGGACACAGACGCCATGGGCGGTGACGAGGGAGGTGCTCTCGGCGCCTGTCATGGTGTCAGGGAAGACGGCGAAGTTCTGCACCACGCTGGGGCAGCGCTTGAAGAAGACGCGGACGGAGAGCAGCGACATGCAGGCACCATAGTCCTGGAAGGCCAGGTAGAAGCCGCTGCGGGAGAGCGGCCCAAAACTGCGCACCTCTGTGTTGACCTTCATCAGGCGTCCGCCGAAGTCCACCTGCGAGAAGCTTTCGTCGGCCGCGATGGTGTCCACCTTCAGGTAGGGCGCCTCCATCCAGAAGGCGGAGCCCTTGGTGGCGATGACGGCGTCCGTCTCATAGTAGTAGAGGTTGAAGGTCTCCTTGCAGGAGCCTGGCACATTGGGGATGCTGCTGCAGTCTCGCACGGTGAACCGAATCTCCACATAGATGCGTTTGGCGCCGCGCCGCTCAACAAACGTGGTCAGCAGCCAGTTGTTCTGGCTGGGCTCGAAGACGTTGCAAACCTGGTACGTCCGGATGGTGTTCAGGTTCTCATCATAGCCGCTGACCTCTTCCCACTGGGACAGAGGAAACCGAGAAGAACTGGTTTTAGAGGAGAGAGCCATGGTGCCCATCTGCTTGCATTACATATTCAGGGTACATTATATTAGTGTTTTATTTGCTACTTCTACAAGTACAAAACATTTCTTTAGTCTTGACTTATCAAATGACAGTGAAGCTTGGCCAGTGCCCGCCATTCTTCTGGTACCCAAGTTCTATGGATAAAGACGTGTTCAAAGGCCCAGCAGAAATGTGACTTCTCTGCCCGGCACAAGATTCAAACTGACAATCTTTGTGGGGAATGCCCAACCATATCTTTAACCCCTGCCCAGCCTTAACGATAAGTAACCAAACACAAGAATTTGGGCATTGTTCTGTTTTTTTGATTGCATTCACAGATTTTTATAAAATTGAGTTTCCCCTTGAGAGAACCAAAAAGATGTCCCCACAAGGTACAAAATTACTGGTTTTCATCACAGTGTGGGAAAATCCGGTCTCCACAATCAAACAGACACACACAAACACACAGGTACACAGCACCGCCATCCATCACTGCTAATAAAACCAAGGTGTACCTGTATTAATGATCAGGTAGCAGATTAAAGTCATAAATATGAATTATGTATGAATGTAATTAAAACAGTTACTTGCTACCCAGTGCTGATATGTGGCCAATATTAAAAATCCATATCATACTGATGATGAGTGGGTTAGTAATTTTGTGAAAGTGGAGTGGGTTTGGACATGAGCAAAGTGTCCTTTCATTTTACTTCTACAATAAGACGCTGCTTCTTGGGCCCTCAGGGCCTAATTTATAACATTTCATTCCAGTGGTATTTCTTTCCATCGGAGTAATAAAACTTTTGAACATTTTGCATGACAATATTACAAATATGGTGAAAACAAGATGTGAGTTATTCCCTAAAGAAGAAAAAAATTTGGCCCAGTGGTGAAACTTGATAAACAACTCACGCAGAAGGGTACCCCCAAATTATCTGTGAGCCACGAGGGTCCTAACCCTCACCCAGTCATTAAAATTTGCACTAGCTATTCTCAACCACACAAAAAAAACACACTTGACAATTATCGGCTCTTTGGTTTCTATCGGAATCCGTCTCAACTCAAGCGCCACCAACCAAGTCTCGGCGCATTATGAAATGCGACATGCTGTGAGTTTATGACTGAATGGTTTGGAACGATGAAGGGAGTTGCATTGGTGTGTGCCAGCAGATCATCATCTCAGTGCTTGGAAAACAGTGGAAAGAAATGTTTGGAAGCACCAGGCAGGTTCTGCCCCAGACAGCTCCTCCCGGGCCCTCGGATGGTTCTAACTTTAGCATTAATTATGCGCCACTTCCCTATTACTGCAGTCCACTGAAAATGCCACTGCCCCACAGACCACCCTCCACATAGTAATAGTAATGGGGCAGAATATTCTGGAAGGATCCAATAGCTGCGGCCTGAGGAAACCATAAAGGGGGTTTGTCGTTTGATTTGACAACACCAAATAAAAAGCATGGGGGGTTGGGACAAGGCTGACTCCTGTCACCTCTGTATCAGTAGCGTCAGCAAGGAACAGCAGGACAAGCTAAGGGTTTAGCCCAGGTGTCATCAGGAGGGAGAGTATGGGGGGGGACGAGCACTGAAATGATAAATGAGTTTACAGAAATACGGGCCACAAATTAAAGCCCTCTCATTCTTTCCCGCTGTCACCAGCGGCTGCTCCTCGCCTCTCCTCCGTAATGACCATTCATCAGCATTAGGAAAACCTGTCCCTTCCAATGCCAGGCTACAATTACTACATCCCCTAAGAGCACCACCCACCTCCATATAGCCATTAACACATTGTCCCCAGAGGCCCAGCCCATACAACCTCTGAAACACTCACCCCAGGGGCTGCACCCACTACCATGTCCCATTAATGTACATCCATGGATTCCTTACCCTCTGTATGAGGCTCATTAATACATAACCTCAGGAAGTCCCACCCATCGCCTGGCACCCATTGGATATCCCCCACAAAGCTCCGCCCCTTCTCAGATTGACATTAAAAGCCCCCAGGAGCCAGCCTGCTGGCCTCCACATGTTCATGAACACAGTTTTTTCTGCACCCCTGACCACTAAGGCTCCATAAGCATCTTCATATTTTATCCTCATCTGGGCAGCCATCCTTCATGCCTGGGTCGTATTTCAAGAGATATATCCCCAATAGCCAACGAAATTTTGTAAATATGTCAACAAAAAGTCAAAAATTTCCTATTTGGTAAAGCAAACTTATCCCGTATGCAGGCATGTAACAGCAGTAACAGACCATCCATGCTAACAGGCTAATTCAGCCTTATCCGGCCTTGTTATTTAAAGGAAACTGTTTCAGGACAGACAGCAAAATAAATTTGTGGAATTTATTACATCCATATGTAGATAATCAGGGCTTAAGTATCATTTGTGATATAAGGAGGTTCTCCCCCATGCAAGAATAATTACAGGGTATTTTATAGTCTTTGGGGAAATTTACTAGGGATCTTGGGGGAAAAAAATATGCATAAAACTGCAACAATTCTTTCGAAATAAACTGCGCCTCTTTCTGCAAGTCAGCTGCTGCTCAGACTTTATATTTTTAGAGATCCCGTTAATGTGTCAAAGATCGAAGAATTAGAGCAGAAGCACTTATGATCGATTTTAAGTGAATTTAACAGTAGCACGCGCATATTTTATGGTTCGGTGTTTACCGTCCAAAGCTAGCCATGGACTTACGTTTATCCCCACGTACCCAATCAACCTTGTTTACATTCCCACCGCCCTCCATTTCTTCATCTGGCATTTTATTCAAGGTGTGAATAACTCACAGCCTTCATTTCATCCTGCAAAAGCCAGCGATCCGTTTCGCATTTCCCTATCGGGCGACCGTGGGTAATTGTAACAGCCCGCGGAGCTGGACGGTGTACTAAATGAGAACAGATAATCTGCTGATCAGCACGTCCACAACGAAATCATTTCAGTATATTACCATGTTCATTTGCTAATATTAGCAGATCCGCACGAGTAAAAATAATATTAGTAAGTTAGTACATTAAACGGGTCCCTCATTATAATTCATTACACGGAAACTGCTACATAGGTGGAAACGTGCATAATGGGAGCGAATTCCCCAGTGCAGCACAGTTTTAATTGGTTTCACAGGTCAAGCACTTAAAGGTCACGTTAAGAATAAAAACAATAATATTGCTCCTCTTAATAATACCAATAATTAATGCTATTTTTAACTGTGACCACTAAAAGGGGGAGCCTGTTTTGGGGCACGGTGCACACATTACATATACGAATTAGCACATTTTTGCGGGCGGGGGGGGGGTTACGTTAAAGTGTAAATTTGTTGGTTAGCTAAAAAAAAATATAACAAATATTTGTGTGCCTCAAAAAATGAAGATGGGGGTTAAATTTCAGGCACTCTGATACATCACAGTTTATCATATGCAAGACCGCAAACTGCAAAAAATTGCATCTTTTCCTGGTCTGTTAGACTAATCAAGCAATAAAGAAATGTTTAGTGGTGAAGTAAGGAAGTACCCCCCCCCCCCCCAAAAAAAATGAATAAATAAATAAATAAATTGCATTTTAAACAAGGGGAAAATATACAGGCTACTTTACTTGAGATTTTGAAATGAATGGGGAGGACATTTTATCAAACAAAGAAACATAAATATTTTAATAAACAACCAAATAAAATCCTTATACTAGTCCTTCCTGCACTGAAGTGTTACATTCTATCTATTCTGTGACGTCGGCAAACAATGTATCTCATCACTTGGATCTGTACACAGGTAATGTTCATAAATGAGCGATGACATGCCGCACTCCTGCCATAGGACATGGAACTTATGGAGTCGAGCAACAAAATATATTAAAGCTTGACATTGTCACCCCGAAATCTATTAAGTTTGAAATCAATGACTGGATTACTCTGCTATCTCGGCATTTTTTTAACCCTCCAGGACAAAATCTTGTTCGTATAATAAATAAGCCTGTCATCGCATGTGATTGCCGAAGAGGAGCCACACAGACACCTTACTCACACATTTAACACAAAGTTAGGGGCACTAATGGGCAGCAGAAACCTTAGCAGAAAAGCTCATGATTTCAAGATAAGTCAACTCAACTTCAAGTCAACTCAAGTCAACGTCAACTTCGCGGCAAATCAATCTGCACAAATGTAGGTCTTTTGACACAAAATACATGGGTTGCACTCAAACCATGAAAAGTATGATGCATTGCCTGAAAGCAGTAAGATATGTATAAAACACTACAGTGTCTCATTCCATATAAATACAAGCACAGAGTGGGACAAAACCAGATGCCTCCAGGACCAGGGTAGGACTTACATGGTAGGACAGGGGCTACCGACACCCACAACCGTACACATAGTTTCAAGTAAAACAAGAATGTAACATGCTGCAGATAAACATACAGTACAGCTTAAATAATGCACAGTGCACACTAAATGCACAGCACAGCAGGACAGCATTATGTGATCCAGACAGTCGAAGGGATGGGAAATGGAGAGAGGGAGGTTTGATGAAGTGAGGGTGGTTTAGTGAGTGATGGATGTTTAAGCTAGAGAGAAGCAGATAGCTTGGAATGCCGGGAGACGGCGACATTGGAAAACAGCAGAAAGCCCAGGAAGAGAACAGCTGACAGTAGGCATCAGCACCAGATCACGTATGTCTAAACCGCATCACCATCAGAATAACAGAGCCCTTTTGTCATATGAGTACCGGCCAGTCACTCCATTTCAAAGATCTTCCTCGCCATCGTACCTGCTATCAGGCTGGTTACATGTTTAGCATGGGATCGGAGTCCATAATGATTTCATGGTGCGTATATACCTCCTGCGAAGGCATCCTCGGTGATCCGGGCTCCTGCGCCATATACATTATTCACTCCCGTTTCATGAACACGAGGTTGAGCCGGATTGACAGAAAAGCCCACCCCGCCCACTCGCTTTCCCGTGTTTCCCGGTTCCACATCGGATAATACAAAACTTTTGTGTCATAGATTTATGTGCAAGAAACACACCAGCCGTTGGCGACTTCTCTGAAAACTTCCAGCCTGTTTAATGCTTCTTACATAATGCTTCAAAAATAAAAAGAAAGCCAAGATATTAAAAAAAGGTCTTTTGATATACGGAACATTATTGTCTTCAACAATGGATTGGAAACTGACGTGAGTATTTCACCCAGGGAACCAAGGTTAATCGATGGAGTACAATGAACCTTCGCCTGCCTCTCCATCCCCCGCCCCATCACCCTATTCATTATATCGATCTTCTGGCATTATTCGCAGAAGCACAACATTAATGAGGCAGTCAATCTAAATGGCGAACAGCCAACAGGAGTGAGGAGACAGCCATAATGAGGCTACGGAGTGGATGAAAGATGCCCCAGAAGGGGGAAGTCGGCTCTGACAGGGAGCCTCCCTAATTAAACGCCATGTCTTTTCAGGGTGGTGTCGGTGCCACACAAACCAGCCAGCTTTGTTTCAGCCATACCCTCATCCGGTGCTCAGCAGTACTCAAGGCTAGCCTCTCCACACCACACCACACCAGAAGCCCACTCTTCCACTGTCCTCCAGTAGGGGCCGCCACACGTCACAAAGCTGCACCACGCTAAAGATGACAGCTTGATGGTCACTGTAGTCAGTCATTTGCAGCTTTGTGGCCAACATTCAGCCAAGCACACATTTTCTGCTGCATGCAAAATTCAGTTACGCATGCAGGCTGCTTCTTGGTATGAGAACTGTGACTCAAATGGAGCGAACCATTCCTCCAGCGACGTCTGGTCCTCAACTTGGCAGTACAGTCCAACAGTTTAGTCTTCCAGGTTCCTGTATGAAATAAGCCACAGGGCAGGCGGCTGCAGCCTCTGGCTGCTGGAGCATGCCCCCCTCCCCTGCAGGTTGTGTCCTTACTGTCCTTCACAGCATGGAGGCCTGAAACCAGCCCCTCAGGAATTCTCTCACACACACCAGGGTTATCAGCAATGCTTTCCCCATCTGTGGTATTTGGTTTTCTTCCCATTATAGGGAAATAAATAGCAACTGGATCTCTATAATCTGCACATCAGCTGCCATCCTATACCACACATAGGTGGCAGGCTCTACTGACACGCCCATCTAGGTGCCAAGCTGTTCAGGCATCTCAAGTTGCCCGACACCCTCTGTCATGCTGCTGCCTGGCATCACAGTCCCTGACCTGAAGTACAGGATAAATTAGAGAAAGGCCGATGCGCAGCCATCACCAGCCCAGAAAGCAGTATCTGCATAGCGTACCTGGGCAGATCTGCTTGGTGACAGTCTTTGCGAGCAGAACTTTGTATGTTCATGGTTTAATGCAGGGCAGCAAGGTGGTGCAGTGGTTAGTACTGTTGCCTCACACCTCTGGGAGTCTCTGCCATGTGTGTGGAGTTTGCATGTTCTCCCTGTGTCATCGTGGGGTTTCCTCCAGGTACTCCGGATTCCCCTCACAGTCCAAAAACATGCTGAGGCTGATTATAGTTGCCAAATTGCCTGTATGTGTGCATGTGTGAGTGAATGGTGTGTGAGTGAGTCAGTTACTCATACACCTAAATAAACTGATTATCTCTTTGTGGATCTCTTCACCCCCTGAAGTATTATGATGTAAATGCCCAGTGCAATTATCTTTCACTTCAGAGGAGCACAGTTTTACTTGTTTAGACGGTAGTGTCTGTCTCCAGCATTGTTTAACTATCTGCAAGAATGTTTGTCAACAACCACTTTTTAGAGGTTGTCAAAAAGTCAAATGAAATTGCTGGTACTTCCAGTTCTTTGGGATTTTATTTACTATAAAGCAGTTATAATTTTTTTATTTTCTAAAAAATAAATCTAAGTTCCTGTTAACACTTAAAATAGCACATAGAACATTAATCATTGCTTTCTGATCTTATATTAATGTGTCAAAATGCAGCTTTGGTTCACTAGCCAGAATTTTTTATTTTTTATTTTTTTACCTGAAATTTACCAAGCAACTTTTGGCAATGTGATGAGAGCCTTACAGGATAAATGTTAAACCAGTGAAGTTTAAACTGTGCCCTTTCTGACAGATGGAGAGAATTACTGAAGTTTAAACTGTGCCCTCTCTACCAGATGGGGAGGAATCTGTGAAGTTTAAGCTGTGCCCTGGCACAGATGGAGGGAATCCATTACGTTTAAACTGTGCCCTCTCCATTCAGATCCTCCACTGTTCGCCTTTCCGGATCTGATTTAGACAAGAGCCATAAGAAAACAAACAGACTAAGATGAGGGAAGAACTGACGGCGTGTTCCATCTGGAGTCACACTGTCATTCTCCTCACACTCTCACATAACTGGTACCTTACTCCCATGTACTATAAAATGTTAGCATATGAAGACTCAGCACGCTTTGATAAAATGCTAGGGTTATCAGATAATCCTTGTCAGAGAGGACACTTTGAGGTACTTCAGGTTTCACAAACTGCTTTAAAACTTATAGGTTCCTGTGCTTGGCTAAATAGTTATGCTCTTCTTGCACTTTGACTGCATTGTTTCCTTGATTGAAGGAATCTGGCTATTTCACATTAACATTAGTGACATATGCATGGTTACATGAAACTGACTAACCAGCACACAACTAAATGCTTAAGTGAAATCCATGTCCTTTTAATTATGGTAGTTTACAAATCCCACCTTAGCTCAAAGTGTCCTCCCTGACATGGATTATCTGGTTACCCTATAAAATGTCTTTCTTTGTGGCTGAAAGTGGTTTAATAACAAAGGCCAACATAGGGCAGGGAGTGATATGAGATTCGGCTGTATCATCATGAAACGCTAGTCTTCAGAAAGTGTCAGTGAGCCATTCTACTCCACATGGGACTTACGTGGCTGTCAGATTAGGAGGCACCTATGAATCCCTGCAGGTCCATTCAGAGAAGCCCTCAAATCAGAAAAGTACCCAATCAAAAAAGCAACAAGGTGGAGGCCAGTTATGAGGGGCAGGCTGGTGACGAGGCGGCAGGCCTCTTACAGGAAATAATTCTGACAACGAAACTGAAAATGGCCTGGACTACCAAAGCCTCCCTGACAGAACATGGTGAAGAGTTGGATCATAAGCAACGAGGTGATGACTTTCTGTCTGCACAGAGAGCACGGGAGACAGTTCCATCAGACCCCTGCCATGACAGGTCTTCCTGAGGGCTTCTGGTACCGATTCCATAAGAGTACATTCTAAATTGATAGTGGACATGGACAACTGATTTGGTCAACAATGATGAGCAACAAAAGTCCAGCAGCAGCAGTCTGGGCCACTGAGGCTTGAGTAGGACATACCACAGACATCTCAGATGGTGGTTTTGACAGGGGAGCCATCCTGTTTTGCTCTAGGGGGATTTGGTTTGATGTTGACAAGGTAGGGGAAATGACCTGACAAGAGTCTGCAGCTGTACTCCATGTGGACCTCAACAAGCCCATCAGTGAGAATCCAGGAAGGCTGCCCCAGTCCCAGTCAGATCATGAATTAGAGATGACCCGGCACGTAGGATGAAAAAATCGGAATTACTTCACAGTAAGGTGCACACACCATGCTTTGAAGTCGGCTCGTGGCGATAGCAGTGCTGCCCGACCTGCTGTGAGACTCTGCGTGAAACGGATCCAATGTGAAACAAGGCCGTCTGACATGAAAACCTGGGATTAGCACCAGTGTGAAGCTTGTCAGCTTCAGCACCATCACCTTGAAGATCAACACTACTGCAGCTTGAGACCAACCAAACCTATTTCCACTAGATAAGTACATAATAGTGAACACATACACTTAGTGGCCAGTTTATTAGATCGCCAACCCATTAATGAAAAGAGCCTGCAAACAGCAGCTGACTACATACAGCATGCAGACAGGCTCCAGAGGGTCTGCCACTAGACTCGCTAAGATTCCTGATCTAAACGATTTTGAATGTGCTGTGATTGTTGGTGCCAGACAAGCTAGTTCCAGCATCTCAGAAATGGTCACTCTACTGGGATTTTCACACACTACAATGTCTAGAGTGTACAGAAAATGCCACAATACACAAAAAACATCCAGTCAGTGGCAGTTCTGTTGCTGAAAACACCTTGTTAATGAGAGAGGTCAGGGGAGAATGGCTGGACTCGTTAAGGCCAACAGGAATGCCAAAAATAACAGCTCAGCACAGCAGTAGAGTGCAGAAAGGAATCTCAGCGCACAACTTATAAACCCTTGAAGTGGTTTCAGAGGAGGGAAGTGTACCTGGGAGACGATCAAATACTGATAAAGGGGGCATATAACATATGACACAAAAATGCTAATGAGAGGAATCTGCCATTAGGGCACAGTGGCTCAAACTGTGGTGTCACACCTATGGGGGCAGGGGTTTGAATCTCATATCCCAGTGAGGTGTGAGTTTCCTTCTGCGGTCCAAAGACATACCGTTTGGTTATTTGCGGTCTTTAAGCTGCCCATAGATGATGATTAGAGGTGCATGGGGACTGGTGTTCTGTCCAAGGTGTGCCCCTGGGGTAGGCTCCGACCCCCCTTACCAGTGTTCGCTTGGTGGATGGATGGAATACAGTATTCGCATATCCTAATAACTTTCTGTATCCCTGAGGAGTAGAGCACTGTAGAATCTCTGTAGAATGCTCTTGATCTCTTGTATTTATCCACTCTCCTCAGTGGCTCTGCTCCACAGAAAACACTGGAAGGGTGTTTGTGCAAATCTACACACATCAAAGGGGTATTTGGGTAAATAAAGCCAGTCCGTTCCTCTCCCTCCCAGAGCTGGGTGCTATCTGCTAACTGCTATGTCCCTTGTCACTGTCAAGAAATTGCCTATTTTACCTTTCCAAGTTACAGGAGGACCCAACAGGTCTTCTGCAATTTACTGCATTGCAGGATACTGGGTAGTTACAGTATGTGAGTGAACGCTATGTTCCATTAGGTTCTGCTTACTAACTGTGTGTGCGTGTGTGTGCGTGTGTGTGTTTTCTATCCCTCTGGAGCTGCAGATGGATCGGTGTCCATAGGGTGGGAAATAGGACCAAAAATTATTATCACGGTAATTTCCACTTTTAGGACAGTGACGGTATTATATCATGGTATTACTTTTTTGGAAGATTATTACGCCCTGTCCTTTTTAATAAGTTTTAAAAAACCATATTATGTAATATATAAATTACATTTTATTTGCTAATCTACATTTTAATTACAGTCGGGTTTGGCCGGTTTTATTTCGAAAAGATCCAAAAAGTTACATACATAGGTAATGTTTTCTCATAATTGTTTTATAATTTTCGAAGTAACAAAGCAAAGGGAGTGACGAGCCGCTTCAGCTGAAAACAGTGCATTTTACTTTTCATTTCAAACAAAACACAAGGTTGGAAAGTATAGCCCGCAAGGTTTGTAAACTACCCCAATGCTTTTGATGTAGTTTGGGTTTATAATGGAATAATACAGATTTGGCATGATTTCTTGCATGAGCGTGAGAATCCGAAAGCGTCACGCATGAGAGTTGGCAACCTTGAAAACGTACGTTTTTTTAATTGTTTCACCTGAGTTGATTTGTATAAAAAATAACTTTATACAGTTGTTAAATAACGTAAACGTTGACGACCATGAGGTCACCAATAAACTACGTCTATTTATCCAACATTTTATAAAATACTGTGTTTGAAAACTTTTCAACTTTACGATTTCTGTACAGAGTAGCCACTCTGTTATGAACATTACGGCGTTTTGGTTCCGGGTGTTAGATGCGCTGCCGTTATTAACACTAATGGAACATTACCGCAAACAAAAGATCTGCATACGCCGAAGTATTTCTTGCTTGGAGTTTAAATGAGTTTGATGTTCATTGGTATGGGAAACAGGCGGTTCTAGTGTTAACTGGGTAATTGTGCCTTTTACCACGCACCTTGAAAGGCACATATAAGCTGATTTAGCGAATATGTTTTACTTTTTAATTTGAAACGAAGATTTATGTAACCAGGTTAATTTGTTTAATGTGTAGGCTATAATTACAGAAAATCTGTTAATTTTGAAGTTGTTAATTTGCGATCGCGACATTCCGTCAGAGTGTGTAAAAAAATAAAAATAAAAAATCACACAACGCAGATAAACCGGTGACATAGACTATAAGTACTTAGATTTCAACTGAAGCTTTGAAGAAAATAAAATACTTTATTTTTTTTTAAACAGGCTGTTGTATAATTAGGCTGTAGACTTCGCGGTGTTACCGGTATAGTGAAAATCTTACAATCACACCAGTAATGACTATTACACCGTTGTACTGTCCACCCCTAGTGTCCAGCTTTGGGGTGTGATGGACCGTGATCAGTGTCCAGCTTTGGGGTGTGATGGACCGTGATCAGTGTCCAGCTTTGGGGTGTGATGGACCGTGATCAGTGTCCAGCTTTGGGGTGTGATGGACCGTGATCAGTATCCAGCTTTGGGGTGTGATCAGCTGTGATCAGTGTCCAGCTTTGGGGTACAATGGGCTGTGATCAGTGTCCAGCTTTGGGGTACAATGGGCTGTGATCAGTGTCCAGCTTTGGGGTACGATGGCCTGTGATCAGTGTCCAGCTTTGGGGTACGATGGCCTGTGATCAGTGTCCAGCTTTGGGGTACGATGGGCTGTGGTCAGTGTCCAGCTTTGGGGTGTGATGGGTTATAATCATGCTGTGATATTTTGAGTCATAAGCTGCAGAGGAGATATGAATCGATACAATCTGCAGTGGCCTCGCCCATCAGCTTCGGCTTTACCACTCAGGCATTACAGATATTTAGCTTTTCATGGCCTCAGTTGAGGTAAATTAGAAGCACATGTCCTTCTGCAATCACTTATCGTCTCGGAAATCCACATATATCAAGCATCTCTCCCCAGTTTTTTTCTTTATTCTTTCCAGTCTCTGGCTACCACAAACACATCACGTACATTCCTCCTGTTAACTTGAACCCACAAAGGCCCAGTACAGACAAACACAGAAAGTCAGGTCAAAGGTCACATCACATGACACGACCCCAGCCAATGAAAACATTCCCAGTAATAAGGCTACTTAAATTTATGTCAGGTTTAAATTCTGCTTGAGTTCGTGTTTGTTATAAGCAGGAACTTACAGCCCTAAAATGACAACCCAAGAGAGACAGGCTCTAATTCCTTACATTAAATACAAAATGTGCAGCCAAGCACAAACGAGCAGGCAGAACTGCATGTGGGGGAGGCAAGTGGGTCTGTGGGTTAGAAATCTGTGACTCTGTCCATGTGGTTGCTGGTTCTATCCCACAATGCCCTTAACCCCAAAACTGCTCCAAAGCTCATGGGAGGGTAACACAGGATATTTTAATTTCCATGTGCTTATAGAAATGGCAAAATGAACTATCAGTATTATCTCATTCACAGACACAGCAACATGCATGCATAGGTTAGTCCCTGGTCAGGCTGGGAATGTATACTTGTGTAAAGCCCCCTTGCTGCATCACAGTGTTTTTCAGCTTGTCCTTGTGCATCCCTGTATATGTATGCATGCTGCATGCTCAGGGGACAGGCCAGGTTGGCAGTGCAGACCAGTTCAGACCACGTAAGACAGCATGGCTGCAATCGGCAGCCACGGACAGGGATGGGCAGTATTTCTGATACATGCATTTAAAATCACGTATTGTATTTTGTAATTTGTATTTGACTTTCTTAAAATGATTCTGTAATTTGTCAGAAAATAGTTTGATGTTCAGTATATTTTTATTTTCGAAATACAAGAAATACTTTCCCTGTCATGAATGTGTGATGACGTCATGTGTGCAAGACGTTTATTTTTTTCAGACATTTTAATTAATGGTCAGTACAGCCAATAGTTGATCATTTACAACTTACAATTCAGACCATTCAGACCACTTTGTTTTAAATTTTTAACATGTTTCTGAGTGAAGCGCTTAAAATTAGTCTTTTTTTTTTTTTTTTTTCATTTTTAAGGGTTCAAACAGCATTAGCTGCTGGATCCCTATTGTGTTCAATTTTGTTGTTTTGAGGTATTTGCATTCATGGTGCAAAAAAGGTAGCAGTTCTGACAATTGCAAGAAAAAATCTTTATGAGTCTGTTATTAATACTTTTTCAGTCAAACGACTTACCTTTATCTGAGTGTTCACCAGTAGTTGGAAAATATTTAAGACATTTCAGAATATTTGATCTTTAGTTTGGTTTCACATTTGTATTGTGTCTTATTATGCAGTGAAAAAATGTTTCTTCTTGTGAAGGAATTGGCTGATATAGAAGTATGTGAAATATATTTTTGTATTTTCAAAATACAAAATACTGTAGTGTGTTTTGATACGTTGCTTGGTGTCTGTATTTTGTAGCGGATATACTTACAATAGGATATTTTGTACCAAATACATTTTGATGTATTTTTGCCCATCTCTAGCCAGGGGCACTCGCCAACCAGCCCAAAGCCACCCCAGGATCCTCCAAGCTCCTGGAGCCTGGTTCATTCAGAGGAATGGGGGAGTCTGTCAGTCTTCGAAGGGCCTGACTGCAATCCTGAATAATATTACCATGCTGTGTGAAATGCCTTAGTCCAAAGCAGTTAGCATAATAGAGCCGTGGCCAGGATGCTGACACATGGTAACCTGCTGCAGAAACACAAACTGCTACTTCCTCTGCTTGCTTCATTACCTATCAGTCCCGTTCCAGTCCTCCCATTCAATAATCGCAGCTTCCTCAGCGACCTACAGCCCTCACACACCCAGCTTCATTGTTTCTATATGTATCCACCAAAGCTCAGCTTCCTTGCAGCCTTAAAACTCCATTACCCATCAGCCCCATTTATGTCCTTCCACTCTATTGGTGCGTTCGTTTTTCTCTCGGAACTTGGAAATTCCGAGTTGAGTGACATCACGTCCGACAATCTCCCGTTTAAGCTACCCACATCTCGGAACAAACATGGCTGCCTCCATGAACACGTTGCTGTGTGTTGTTGCTTTATATTTTAGCA
>JAODJU010000043.1:17570276-17580984 GCA_026776725.1 Gnathonemus echidnorhynchus | reverse complement strand
ACGTCACAGGGGCAACTCGGACAACAAAATCTTGTCCGACTTCAACGTCATAAAAGAGGCGTGTTTCCGACGGGAAGGGACGTTTTCATCCGAGTTCCGACTTGGAGAGAAACAATCGAACGCACCATATGATCCCAGCTTCTTCAGAGACTTGTAACTCTCATCCCCCCACCCCCAGTTTCAGTGTTTCTACAGGTCTCTACCAGATCTCAGCTTCCTTACAGGCTTAAAACTCCATTATCCATCAGTCCATTTCTTGTCCTCCCACTCAATCCCAGCTTCTTCAGAGACATGTAGCCCTAACCCCCCCCCCCCCCAGCTTCAGTCTATCTACAGGTCTCCACCAGGTCTCAGCTTCCTTACAGCCTAACAGTTCCTTACAGTTTTAACTCCATTACCCATCAGCCTCATCCCACCCTGCAGCCCCGTTATCCCGCAGCCTCACTACAGCTGTAGGTTTCCTTTAACCCACAGCTTTACAGTTGCCCGGTGGCTCTATGGCTCTATTATGCCGCTAACTCATCAGCGTTCCCCTGCTCAGTTATTCCGCGACATCATCACCGCTTCCATAACTGCGCTTTCATTACTGCTCTGTGGCTCCATTATCCGGCGGCTCCAAGCGAGTCGGGCTTTAAGTCAAAGTAGGTCTATTAAGTTCCTATAAATGAGTGTGAAAAACTAATGGCAATAATAACTGAGCTAGGATGTCAGTTCCTGTGTGGGCATGTGTCGGAGAGAGAGAAAAAGCAGTAGAGAGAGTGGGAGAGAGAGAATGAGTGGGAGAGAAAGGGAGAGACAGAAAGAGAGAGAGAGTGAGGGAGAGAGAGTGGAGGAGAGATAGTGAAAGCAGACGAGTGGCATGCGTGTCATTTTGGCCTCCTTCCTACTCACCCCCGAGGTGGGATAGGCTGTCCATCCCAGCTCTGCTGTGGCTGTCCTGGTGTCCATCAGTGTCTCTGCAAGGGAGGGGACAGAGGGAGAGGCAGGCGTGAAACTTCTTTCAGAGATCATGGGTCTGAGTCAGATGCCCCAATATCGTCCCTCGTGCTGCCGTGAACATGATCCAGATGGCCGAGTCACTGCCAACGTGCTGCACGTTCTTCACAAGTGCAAAAAGGCAAAAGACCAACAACCCAGGCAGACTTAGAAGCTGCTACATGAGTCTGATGGAGCAGTTAGCTCTCATCAGACAAATGGCCCCCAAAAAACAGCCCTGTGATTACAAATGGGCAGGTAAACAAATCGTCTCCATTACCAGGCAGGGTATTTTGATAGTGTTTTCATGTTAAGCACCTGATAAGTACTTGATAAGTTAGTTTTTCAGGGAATTAAGAAACTAATGATCAGTCTCAAGGTGCAGCCCCACCTAAGTTCTCCGGGGAGTGATGTAGCTAATTATCCCGCCATTGTCATTCTCATTATCCTACGTGCAGCTAATTATATATAAACACCATGTGCCATATATGAATTTACACACATGTGCTGATGGCGAGCCCTGTGGGCCCAGGAAGCCCAGGGCTGCTGGGGAGGCACATGGAAAAGGCCCCGGAGTAGTTGCAGCTGGCAGGCTTTTAGGCTGACTATGGGATGCTGCAGAAAGGGCAAGATATCTCACCAAGAAGACCATATGAATCTCATTATACAACACATAGCAGGGTAATACAAGGCCTGCCTTTTAGCTTCCGGTCAATCCTGATTTTTAAGTTTTTTTTTAATCTAATAGTTGCTTTTGTCCGACGGTCACATACAAGTGAGAATCAGAGAGCAGGGAGAGACAGAGTTCTGGGAGCAGCTGGAGTGAAGGACCATGCTCAGGGGCCCAATAATGGTTTGACTGCTCTGCCAGCCACTGAATTCAAGCCCACAACCTTCTGGTAATGAGCACAGATCCCTGACCTACTGAGCTACACACAGTCTCTGTGGTTTTTTTCCCCACATAGTCCATGTGTTATATAAGCGGCACTTTCCAAAGGTAACAAAAATAGAATAAGATTATCACAAGAATAAATTGCTGTAATGCTATGCTAGGACCGTGGGTTAGCGCTGACAAAATCACCTTTTGTTGGCATAATTTTGTTGGAGGAAAAAGCTGCCTGAATGAATTAGCAGGAGGGACTGCAGGCAGATTCAGGGGTGCGTCATTCTGGAGGCTGAGGATGAGGCTGAGGATGAACCTGAGGATAAGGCTGAAGCTGAGTATGACAATGAGGATGAAGATGAGGATGAGGCTGATGATGCTCCATGGTGAGGCGGCAGGGACCATGGAACTGACACTGAGGCTCTGACACTGAGGCTCTGACACTGAGGCTCTGACACTGTGCTTCCAGCCACCTCTCAGATTACAGGGCAGCACATCAGACCTCACCACACCCCTCCCCCACCCAATATCCCAGTACAAAGCCACCACCTCACAGGCCCCGTGACGCAAGCAGACACCCCCAGCCAGGAATGGAAAATCCCCCAATCAAAAGCGTTTCCATGTGCTGGGGCGTTATCGGTTCAAGCTGCATGAGGACTTTGGGAACATGCACAGTGGTTCTGAATTAAAGGGGACCTCTAGTGTGATGACAGACCTAGACCTGACGCAGAATACACGGACCCCAGCATCCACAATCCCAAGTCCAATCTGTCATCACAGCCCTGTAGGCATGGCAACAGGGAATGCAGACCCACCCCCCTCAGGGTCGACCTCCCTGGGTCTGCAGGCAACTGAGCCTCTCAAGACGAGACCCAGAGACGGCAGGTTTACGTCTGGGACTCAGCTAGTGTTGGCAGGCAGTTTCACAAATGGGGAGCCACTTTACATATCGACAGTCCCCATACGATAATCTTCAGAGCACATCGGAACATGAGCTCTAACCCCTGGGGGGCCCTGGCATGAGCAAATAAGCATGAGCCTGACCTCTCCTCACTTACAACCAAGCGGACACCATACTCCCTCCTGGACACGGAGTCTGGTAACGTGATGGAGGCGGGGGGGGGGGGGACTCGCAGGGGCCAGGCAGAGAGTCACTGGAGGCCTGGGAGAGCGTGGAGGAGCAGCAGTAGTGACATCACAGAGTAACACTGAAGGAGGTGTTTGTGACGCCATTGCGATGCACTGGAAGTGAGAACCAGGGATCTGGAACCACCGTTAATGAGCAGAATACCCCCACCTTCTACGGGCACAGCACTGATAAAATGGACTTAGATACACTATATGGACAAAAGTATTGGAACATACCTCTTAATCATTGAATTCAGGTGTTTCATTCAGACCGACTGCCACAGGTAAAGTACCGAGCCATGCAGTCAGGTTTCCAAACATTTGTAAAATAATTCAAGCATGGTACTGTCATTGGATGCAACAAGTAATTTTCTGAAATTTCTTTCCTGCTAGATATTCCACGGCACTCATTCCAAAGTGGAAGCATTTAGGAGCAACGGAAACTTAGCTACGGCGTGGGAGACTACATAAGTAACAGGGCGGGGTCGCTGAGCGCTGTGGCATAGAATGCGTAAAAGTCGCCAACGCTCTGTTGACTCAGTAACTGCAGAGTTCCCAACTTCCTCTGGCATTAACCCCAGCACAAAAACTGTGTGTGCCACCAATGGACTCTGGAGCAGTGGAAATGTGTTTTGTGGAGTGACAAATCACGCTTCTCTGTCTGGCAGTCTGATGGACAAGTCTGGGTTTGGCAGATGCCAGGAGAATGTTACCTGCCTGACTGCATTGTGCCAACTGTAAATTTGTGGAGGAGGGATAATGGTATGGGGTTGTTTTTCATGGGTTAGGCAAGGCCTCTTAAGAGTTCCCTTCACTAGAACCAAGACATTTTGGACAATTCTCTACTTCCAACTTTGTGGGAACAGTTTGGGGAAGACCCTTTTCTGTTCCAGTATGACTGTGCCCTAGTGCACAAAGCAAGCTGAATAAAGACACGGTTGCGTGAATTTGGTGTGGAATAACTTGACTGGCCCACATGGAGCCCTAACCTCAACCCCAACAAACACCTTTTGGATGAACTAGAATGGAGATTGAGAACCAGGCATTCTTATCCAACATCAGTACATCACAAATGCTCTTCTGGATGAATGGGCAAAAGTTCCCAAAGACACACTCCAAAATCCTGTGGAAAGCCTTCCCAGAAGAGTAGTGGCTGTTATATATTGATACCTATGCATTTAGGATGGGATGCCATAAAAGTTCCTGTGGGTGTAATAGCCAGGTGTCCCAATACTTCTGTCCATGTAGTATAAATAATTGATGCCAATTCCAACAGACCTTAATTTGAAAGACAAGCTAACTCCTCGTTCAGCTGCTGGGGGCGATGAGGCCCGCCTTGGATAGCAGCTGTCTGGGAATATTTACCAATGAAGGTGCACTTAACACTGACCACAAGCTGTTTTTTTTTTACTGAAATTAGACCAGGTTTTCAAGCATCTTGCCTAAAGCAACAATGATCTGTGGGGACGTACAAACACAGGGCGTCGCTACCTACTGGCCTTGTTTTTAGTGATTAACAATTCAGTTAAAACAGTGGAGAGTCTTGGCACATAGCTAGTCCTAGTACTTAGTGTTCAATGAGTCTCAGCACACAAAGAGTTTTAGCGCATTGCGAGTCTCAGTGTTCAATGAGTCTCACACACACAGAGTTCTAGCACTTAGCAAGTCTCAGTGTTCAGTGAGTCTATGCACACAGTGAGTCCTAGCGCTTCGCAAGTCTCAGTCCACAATTAAGGCTGGTCCATACATTTCCGCATAAGTGCAACACTCGTGTATCCACACTGCATATGTAAACACGGAAACGTTCATAGTTCTCTGGTCAAGCCGCATACTTTGCACATGCGCGCTGTGTGTCGTATTTATATTATTAATAATACAAATAATATAAAATATTATTCTGATATTCCCTGTACATGTACCACAGCAGTGAGGTTTCTGTCCATTTCTCTATGTTTTAGAGAGCCAACTCACAGGGTTGCCAACTTTGGTCAGCTGGCTGGCGTGAGATTTTCAAGTTGAGACAAGTCTGCACACACATTTACATGTATGTAACAGTTTTATTGCCTTGTAAATAGTCTGTGTGGTTTGCAAACTACCCCAATGCTCATCAAAAGCATCCATGCTGGTGTTTACAGTGGACGCTAGCAAATTGATCATGCGCAGTGTCTCCAGAGCTGCACGTATACCACGTTCATCTGCGGAGACGCACAGTGGAATGGTAAAACTTTGTGCTGATGCGTGTAAAAGTATGTGGGCGGAGAAGTATAAACCACCCTTAAGTCTCCATATACAGTGAGTCCTAGTGCTCAGCAAATCTTAATGTTTTTTCAGTGAGTTTCAGCACACAGAGAATTCTAGTGCTTAGTAAGTCTCACAGTTCAATGAGTCTCTGCACACAGTGATTCCTACCGGTCTCAGCTGTCAGTGAGTCTCAGTGTTCGATATGTCTCCGAGTCAGAGCACTCCTCCCAGCTAGCTACCGTGGCCAAACCGGCAGACTGGGGCAGCTGGGAAGACGGTGACAGCCACTGTGGGGAATACATCACACCCACGGCAGCCTGCCGTTTACCATCACTCAGCGGGACCAACCGAACGGCAACATTTGGCCCCGGGGAGGGGCACACCCCAGCATACGGCGAGCCGCGTGGAGGGGAGGGGGTGAGAGAACACATGCCACCAATCAGAGGAGTGGCACAGCAGCGGCATGGAGTGGGGGTGTTATTCCCAGCTGAAAGCAGACCAACGTGAGGGGGAGCGACACCCCTCCTCAGTGGAGAGAGGTCCTCGATCCTCAGAGACTGGTGCTCCAGAGCAGGCCACCACTCCTCAGATCTCGAGTAAAAGCCCAAACCTGTCTCCCAGTTAAAACCCAACCTCTCCCCCAGTTAAAGCCCATCCTCTCCCCCAGTTAAAGCCCATCCTCTCCCCCAGTTAAAGCCCATCCTCTCCCCCGGTGGCTGTAGGTCATGTGCATTCCCCATCCAAGCCTGTGTATTACTCTATCCAATCACACAGCCATCTGAGCATCACATGGTACAGTCACTCAGGGAAGCCCCTGTTCAGATATGCAGGGCCTCGCCTGCTCTGTCTGCAAACTGGACTGCCACCTCCAGGGTAACAAGGCTGTAACAGCCGTATTCCTCTTAATTTCGGTTGTTCTCCCATTACTCAAAGGACAGTTTGCTTGTAAATGTCAACAGTTTCAGTCACATTTCATTCTGTACAGGCTGGGCTGTTGGAGGAGGGGGGGACTTGAGGGGTGTGTTCTGGAAATATCTCCTAGAGTTGCAGGTGCATGATCTGGCCTGTAGAGGACAGAACAGGCCAGACTAGTGGGGCATGGAGAGGGGTGGTTAAAAAACATCTCCTCGTAACCCCATAAGGTTTCTGGTTCAGATCCCGGAAGAGGTGCAGTTTCAGCATGTGTAAGCATGGCACTTCATTTTAATCGCTTCGGTAAAAAGCTAAACGAACAGAAGAACAGAGACTGTCCAGTTCCTTTCAACAGCTGAAAAACAAAGTGTGTGCTATTGTTGTAGTCAAAAATATGAATTGTAACCAAAACAAGGAAGACAAACCTTAATCGCTCAGGTAAGAATATTTATCTGAAACTGAAAGCTGTATGGCAGAGTGTAAGCCAAGGAGGCTTTCTGGGTAAAGTATCTCCTAAGCTACTATTTGAAATAGTGACCTACTATCATCTATGTGGATTTATTTTATTTATTTGGAAGGTGCTTTTGTCCAAAGTGATGTAAAGCAAGTTTTTTTGTGGGACGCCACCTTCCCTGGAGCGGCTAGAGTTAAGGCCCTTCTCAACGGCTATTACGTTGTCAGTCACGGGTTTCAAACTCGCAACCTGCAGGACATATTCTCCGCTTAGTTACATGGCACAGCCACTGCACAGCAAAGACCCCAGGGAGCCTGTCATTGAGGCCCATGAGGAGAGTCCAACCTGTAAAGAATCTGCAAGGTATTTCCCTTGTTGTCTGCGTCTGCCGGCAGCCCTGAATGCAGAACGCCCTGCACCCCCACACTGGTGAACACAAGCCAAGGCTGGTTATCCCCAAATCAGGGAACCGCACCCTTTCTGGGGGAAGCACGATTAGACAACAAGCGATTAAGGAGCTACAACCGTTGTTGCAAGCACAAAAGGAGTCATACAGGTACCAGGGGTCCCGGGGAGGGGGGCCGAACAGGAAATTGGTGAGAAAGTCAGAGTGGGCGCAAACAGCTGCCTGCTTGCTGTAATTAACACCCCCGTCCTGCACCTTTCCAGAAGCTTAAGCACTGAACTACGCGTGACTACAGCCTCTGAGGCCAAAACTTACTCACAGGCAGAATCAAACAGCAACCCCCCTCCAAAAAAGAATCAACAAACCCCCCCCCCACACACACACACACACACACACACACACACAAACACACAGTGCAGTATGAATTGAAAACATGCAGATATATCTTTCACCCAGACTAAAAAGGTTTGTTACCATCATAATCTAGCTGCCTGAATACATGAACAGCATCTGCCTGCCTTTTAGAGACAAAATCATGACCACTGATGGACTCCATTAGCAGGAAGAACCTGATTATATATTTTAAAGACAGAGGTATACTATAAGTAAACAGTTCAAGATAATAATAAAAAAAACTTTTGCAGGATATTATACCATCCAGGTAAGGAGCCACACCTTCAGCTGCAGGACAACACCATCCTCAGAGTCTGTCCATCAGTTCTGCAGCTAGACAGAACCAGTATTAGAACCAGCAGAACTGGTTCTAGGAGCCAAACAGCTAAAACCCCTCTAGGTCCCAGCACAGGGTAACAGAAGCCTCCAAAGACGTGATCTGGAAGGAGTCCAAATCAGCACAAAATGGATAGAATTATTATCTGAATGCAGAGCTGAGCTGAGCCAGCGGGTAGCTGGGGATGGGTCCGGCCCTGTCCCTCACCGAACTGTCGTCCTTTTCTGGACTAGACGCCATGCTGAGGTCTCCTCCACACCCCGCCGGGCCACTGCGGTCAGTACCAGAGGGTCTGCGAGGTTCGTGACAGACAGCGCTGCTGGCACGCCAAGCTGGTCCATCTGGGCCGATGCGAGGCGGGGTGGGGGGGGGGGCATTTGTGGAGGGCGTTGGACTGTGAGCACGTCTCCCTGTCTCCTCTTTCCCGCCTCCAGAGTACTGCTCCACCACCGGGAATGGAGAGGAAGCCCCCCACCTTGTGTAACAGACCTCACCCAAGGTCCAGAGGATGATTTTTCATCATGTTAACAATGCCATGTGGGTAATTTTTAAATGTCTCCGAAATCGATTATTTTCAGGATTGCTTTTACACATCCCTGCTAACATGCAACACACTTGTATAAATACAGGTCTCACCCCCAGGTACAGGCACTGAGATGGGGCATAAGCACGGGGGGATGGCCCCGGCATGCCAGGAAGATGGCAGGAAGACAGCAGGAAGATGGCAGGAAGACGGCAGGAAGGCCTCCTTTCAGTGGCGGGTTACTGTTTAGTGAAGAACTGCTTAGCCGAGAAAGCGAAGCTCTCACTGCCACCTGGTCACCTGCCGCCGATCATCTTTACCCCCCGTCCTCTGAAGCACCCCCCCACATTTTTCCCTGACATCACCTTCCATAGAGCAATGTGCTACCATTAGCGAATTACCATCAGGCCAAGAGCAAAAACACTTCTCCCGCTCTTACTCCGCCTTGAAGACTAAATAGTACGGGGAGCTACAATCTTGCTGAATCTAGCTGTCAAAACTGGGCTGGAAGTCTCCCGGGGGGTCTTATAGCATGGTCCGCCCTTCGAACGCTAAACAGCCTCCCAGCGGCTGACAAATGAAGGCATCCCAGCATCTGTCTGCCTGACAGAGATATCACCTGTACTCAGGAACCAGTCTGTGTATGAGGAAAACAAACAACGTAAGCAAACAGTGGCAGAAAAGGCAGGCAGCAGGTCTGCTTTGACCTGTATGTCACTGGATCAAATCCCATGGTCCCTTTGAGTGGGAAAACCAGTATCTTGCACCTTAATCCCATCCCGTTCCAAAGTCCTACTCCTGTGGATATTTGCTAATATCTAGGGTTTTGTTGTGGTCTCTCAACCTGTATTAACACTAGGACTACACCCTTTGTGGGCTCACAATGATTAAGCTTAAATCCTTTATGTGCCATTTAGACAAGTATGAGTACAGGAACACTGGAATTCTTCTCTTTACCTGCCCCATCTTGCTCTCCATTAGACACAAACTTAGGGGTAATGTCACAGAGTCAACCATCATGTGGCGCCCCAGGAGTATGGGGTTACCGGCCCACAGACATGTGACTATTGGGCTGAGGCCGGGCCCAAACTGGCCATTGTCTGATCCCAAGCACAGGGACTTAGCACCCCACTATGAGAGTCACTGCATGTCCACCTCAAAACTCAAATGTAGAAGACCTTTCAAAATAGGTGACCCCTCCCTTCCAGAGAATCTCGGGGGACTGAGGCTTGCTTATTCATCAGCTATTCCTTGATCTACTTTCAGCCAAGACGTGGTCACTGGGAAATGCCGGAGTCTAATAACAACCATTATAACACAGTACAGAAACATCCTCATGCAATTTCAGCTCTCGGCGACGTGGAGCGGTGTGCTGACTGGGGGATGGGGCAGGGTCTCCTGAAACAGGCCAGGCAAATCTAGGCAGGCAGCTGATCCGACCGCAGATGGACAGAATTTGGTACATGCATGCATTTATTTTCAGCAGTTTCTTCACTGTTTCAGTCCATAGGGACGAACAGATCCACGATGCATGTTGCTGCTGGTATAAAAATATAACTGATGGTGACTGATATTCAAAGTGCGAGTCTACCAGGTTTGAAACATCTTACAGACACAATATGTCTAGATCCCAAAAAATAAAACTACTGTTTTAGGTAAACAACTTCCATCACACGATAAACAAAGCGTGTTATCGTCTGCAAACAGCTTGGATCATAGCGTCTGGAGAGCAAGAGAGACTGTGAGACCTCACGTTTAATCCATCATTAGCAAGAAAGTGGAAGCTTCTTTATTCATGGAGCTAGATGTAATCTAAGGGCTTTCAGCACATCTAAATAGCTGGCAATCTGATCTAATCATAGATAAAACACTGTGGTTGTTTAAACAAAAAAGGAATTCTGCCAGACAGCAAGTAATGTTATTTTTTAAAAAATAAATGGTTTGTTTATTTTCTGTCCCATATTGCGATAGCTATTTCTCCTCAAGGGTAAAGAGGGCTCTGAATGCTATTATTTTCAGCAAAGAGCCGGCCAGACAGCTAAGGTATCATAACTGCGGTCTCTGGAAGTACCCGTACCCCCCAAGTATGAGAATTACAAGCATCCCTTATCCCTCCCAGGCAAATAATCCCAAAAACGATGAGTACATACCAAAATGAAGGGCGATTTGATACAAAGAACAGACTCTGTTCTTATAGGTAATCAAATGTGCAGCTTTAATGTGACATAATTTCAGTGTTTATATGCAGTACTATGGCTGGAATTCTAAAGCAGTCATCGAAGATCTGAGAAATCCTCATAATTAAAAGCACAGCATTATCTCATCCCTTAATTTAACACTAACCCACAAACTAGGGGTGGGCCAGTGTGGGACTATTTGCAGTAGGGATGCACCGATCCACATTTTTTCACTTCCGATCCGATTCCGATACCTGAATTTGGATATCTGCCGATACC
>JAODJU010000043.1:17548016-17560398 GCA_026776725.1 Gnathonemus echidnorhynchus | reverse complement strand
GCTGCTGTGCCTCCCTGCCTGCCCCCCATTTCCAAAAGCGGCCTTTCTCCTGAACTCGACGGAAATTGCTTCTCGGGGAAGCAGAGCGCGGGCTTTCGGCTGCCTCTTCCGCTCGCTTAGCGCGGGCTGAGGGCCGGCTGGGCGAGGCCACCCTGTTCCTGGCCCAGAGAGGTGATCGCTTAGGGACGTGGGTGTAATTGCCCCATTCTGCGGTAATCCTTCGGGGGATGTAGGTGAAGGAACCAATCTCTTACTGATGGAAAAGGGGATGGGGCCAAGAATAAACGTAAGCAGCCCAGCCGCACGGTCCTGTTAGCTAAACTGGCGCTAGAGGCCCAGACAGCAGCACGCGTCCTCTCATCGGGCCGATCCACCAGTGGCTGCTCCCCCCCTCCCCACACACCCCTTCTGTCTCTCATTTGTGTGGCTTCCAGACTCACCTAGCCAGCCACTGGGGATGGGGGGTAGTGCTGGAAACCCTGCAAATTTACTTCAGGAAGATGCAGACCTGTACCAAACAACTTACTGTATAAGCTGTGATAGTTCCAGCAATATAGGGGCAGAAGTTGTTTGGAAAGAGTGTCAAGGCCATCACTCACAGAACACCAGACACAACAATGGGTAACATATGCCTGGAAGCTATTGGACAACTCCATCAAAAATGTGCTAATTTACTGCGATTAAAGGCAGCGTTGTACATACATCCATAATTCTCCTGCCACTTTAAAGGTGTGACATCGTTAGCCCAGTTTTTTTCCACAGGCACTTTGGAAAAACATCCACGTTACTCTACTAGGCCCCCCTGCAAGCAGGCCAGAGATGTTCTGCTCAAATTCAAAAATGAAAACGGATGAAAAAAGATGCATTTCAAAGAGAGAAGAAAGGCAAAGGCCAGATATGTGGCAAACAGCATGTTATTACTGATCCTGCCTCTGATAAGCTCGGCTTCACAGCAGACCTGCTCACCGGGGAAGAGCCAAGGCTGGAACGTCTCGCATAACTTGGGGCACTGAATGCCATTTCAAATGTAAAAATCCATAAACACCGCAGCTACCATCGTTCAAGATTCTTTGATGGCACCTCGGACATACAGGCAGTCGATCACACAGATGCCGACGCGTCTGTCAAGTTAATTGATTCCCCACTTAACACTCGAGCTTATTTTCATCCACCCATCTGTTTTCAATAAGTACTTTTCCAATCAGGATCACTAATTAGATGGCATGATGCAGCCTACAGCTACGATGGGGCAAACAAGGAGACACACCTTTGCTTGTATGGTCGGCCAGTCAAAGGGTTGTGTATTTACAAGAAGCACACCTCTTTGGACCAAGGGAGGGTACTGAAAAACCCAGAGAAGAGAAGAAGGAAGTGCAAACTGGACACTAAAAGATCAAGTGCTTAGGCCTGCGGGTGTGAGGTGAAAGCGCGGCCAGCCAAGCCACCTTACTCAAATAAGTGTGATGACAGCAAAGCGCTAAAAGACCGAGAAATGCATTTTTTTGGAAATCTCACAGTTTTCTCAGTCACTCTCCTCTAGCCAGAGAACTGCAGGAAAGCAAATACATAAAATTTCTGCCATTTAAAACTTGTGAAAGGTCAGTAAAAGACATGAATCCACCCCTCCCCCCTTTGCTAATTTAGTCTAATCTTCTCCCAAGTGCAGCCTTCAGAGTTCTATCCATCCACACGGACATGGAAAGTGCAAACATCTGGAAAGAGACCATGTTTGATTGACAACCATAAGGTCCCACCCTGCACATATAGGGTGATTACTGTAATTCACTTATGTAGGTGGGGGGGGAAAAATCTAAACTTTGATGTGAGCCAAGTGCGGAGATGAGGACAGAGGGAATTCATTAGCTTCGACTATTTAGAATCTTCCCGCCATTGAGGCTTTCATCCCTCCTAACTCCTCCACTTTGATGAGCTTCGAACATAAATGGAAATGGTGGTAGCACATAAACTCAGTATGGCTAAAGATCTATTTGAGGTCTTTGAGAGCATGTTGAAAGGAAAGGGGGGGGGGGGATTTGTGGAAATACTCATTGGTTTTCTCTGACTTTCGCGGGACCATAGTGAATTACCTTTACACTCAAAAAAACTGCTACAGATTTTTGCTTTCTTTGCATTCTTGATAATATGGGTGTAATGATGCATAAATCGATTATTCAATTCAACCGGATCAAACTTCAATGTCTGAATCGGTTGTAATCAATATTGGGGGGCAAAACTGTTATTAAACTGCCGGATTCACAGGCTGCAGGAAGATGTGCAAGCAGCTCCAGCACACAAATTTCCAAAATGTAGGATAGGAGAGCAGGGATCAGCAATATTCATAATGGAAGCCCTACCTGGCTGACCAGGGATGAGATTTCTAAGGAGTAGCCAACACAACTGTGCTTTTAATAAACTTAATTTATGCAAGGAAGATTAATGCATCTCTGTGTTTCTAAGAAATGTGCAGAAATGTGTGTTCCACCAATTACTTCTGCAAGGACTTGGGAAATAACTGAGCTTTGGGATGCTTCCTTTGGTATCAAAAAGGTGCCAAACAGCAGATTGAAGGCCTGATGACACCCTGTGTTTTTCCCCATAGTCTGCCATGATTATTCGCCTTGACTGGTCCCACAGTCCTTTGCACTGCAGGCCCTCAATTAGCTAGTGAATCTGAAGAAACGGTAGAGTCACACAAACATTCCAACTCCAGTAGAAATGCCCAGAGACATTAGCTGTGATTCTATGGACATCTTAGGGCAGAGAGCTTTTAGTTTTCTAAGGAGTCTTTGGGAGCTTGCAAACTGAACAAAATGTAAGACTTTTGGCATTTGTAGTTTTTTGATCATAGTCACGGATCTTTGTGGGGACCTGAAAAATGGTCCCCAGAACATCAACGTAACAGGTTCTTACATTGTGGGGGACATTTGGTCCCCACAATGTAATATAAACCTAATCCACACACACACACATCCAGCATCATGCTGTCCAGCAGGATGCTTGTTTTTGCCAACAATGTGACTCGTTATGCAAATCAATCATGGCGCAGCGCTGGTTCTTTGTAGCTAAAGAGAACCGGGCCTCCAGATTTAAATTTGTATTCAAATAAAGGAACATTTCAACCCTGATTTGGTATTACTGTATCTACTATGCTGATCTCATTATGTACCAGGTCTGAGGTTTATCACCACCTCAAACCTTGACAAATACTGTCTAAGTAAAATGCAACCCTTAAGCAAAGAGAGTCACTCCACGACAGAAACAAACCAACGCTGAAAAGGTTCACACAAGGCTGCAGCAGCACATCAAACATACCTCCACCCCCCACCTGAGCCCTAGTAGGCTGGGTACGCAACTTCACAGTCTGACAGATGCCTTGAAATGGGAGGAGGGTCTGGGGAGTTCCTCAGAGGCAAGCACATCAGCAGCTCAGACCACTGGAAAGTTAATTACCGCTGACTGGAGCCTGTGTGCTCCTTCCCAAGGGCTTGCCCAGGATGGAAGCGCCGCCACACTTCCATTTTGTAACACTCACAATACCACTCTGCTCCAGTACACGAGGATTGCATCAGACAGATTCCTGCCTGATGGACATATTGGTGTAGTGATGTCAGAATCCTGTAACCCCCCCCCCCCCCAAAGAAGCCCACTGCAGATCCTGAGCAGACCAACAGGGCAAGCTACAGGATTAAGATCACCTTCCCCTAACCTCAAGACACACTCCAAAGGGAAGCTATCGGCTAATTGGGCAGAATTAGGAGATCAGGATAATCAAAGCTTCTATTTTGAAAAGGAAGGAATAGGTCATTTGCAAGGACAAATTGCTCCCAAATCCCACATTATCCTAGGGTGGGAGGCTGGGCTGCAGGGGCGACGTCTCCTTCTGCTCAAACCATTTCCAAGGTAGGTGACAGAGCCTTTGGGCTTAGCTGTTCATTAGTTCTAGTATGTGGAAGGGCGGAGGAGATTTATTATTCTTTGCTCTATATTAAAGCTAAATATATCAGGCGGGTTGCCCAGTAGCATAGTGGTTAGCTTGCTAGGCTATACCTCCTGGGCTGCAGGTTCGAGTCCCACCCCTGGCTCCTCATGCGTGGAGTGTGCATGTCCTCAGTTGTGTTTCTTACAGAAACCCAAAACACCTCCCTAATTCCCAATGCTACTTTGGATAGGTTTTATGCCAAGGTTCCCCAATTCTGGTCCTGGAGGGCCAGAATCCAACACAGTTTGCAGATTTCCCTGCTGAACACACATCTTAATCAGTTAATTGCTAATGATTATTAGTGGTGTGTCTAAGTAGGGAAATCTGCAAACTGGCCCTGCTAGACTGGAACTGAGGAACCCAGCTCTAAGTAAGTGTTTCCTAACCTGGTTCTCTGGGACCCCCACAGTCCATATTTTTGCTCCTTCCCAGAAGCCGGTAACAAAAACATGGACTATCTGAGGGTCCCCAAGGACTGGGTTGGGAAACACTGACCTAGGCTAACTAACTCTAAACTGGAAAAACAGAAGAGAAGGTGGATGGAAAGGAGTCATCTGTAGGTATTTCTGGCACCCATTTAAAATCCTAGAGAAATTTCCAATGAAATGTAAAATATAATGTAATACCAACTTTGTGAAAAACACAAAATTATACAGAAGCATGACTAAGATGCCAAGGAATTGTTGAACTGGAATTTCTCCTCTTGAGGTCTCAGTAAAGAGTATTTTTGGGAGCATGATGAATTCAATGAGGTCATGTGTAGTAACCACAGGGAGTAAGGTCTGTAAGCTGGGCCCAAAAGGAAAGCCAGAAGAGACATGAATACGGAGTTAAAGTCTAAATCCTGGTCTACAACACCTGCAGGGTACAGGAAAGACTCAGCATTTCAAAGACCACTCACTTATGGTAGTAGCTTAAAAGGTCAGTCAGAAGGCCAACGCAGCCAACGGACAGCCTAGCCGACAAGCCGCTGCAGGTCAGCAAGGTCAAGCAGACTCTCCGCCACACTGTGTCTGCGACAAGAAATAGGTAGGACCCCTCGCATTTGCCAGCATGAGGAGCCGGGCCTAACCCTTAAATAAAGAGTGCAGTCGGTGCATGAACAGAAACGTCTGACAGCAAGAAATGTGTTCGCTGAACAAATACCTGACAGCATCTCTCATATTTCATTTTGTACTGCCTAGTTTAAGAAAAATTTTGAAAAAAAAAGAATCATAGCCATCTGGATGTGAATCACATGGCTCCTGTCTTCATAATGTATTAGTTTTTTTTCTGGAGTATTGGTCAAATTTCAAGCCAAAGCATTTTTTATATGAACACCAGTAAGCCAGAACCAAAATCCAGTAAGAAAAGCTCATTCACAGAGAGGTTACTCTAATTCTCCAGTGTTGCTTATGTTACCTACATTCAAAACCAGCTTCAAATTAAATCCCTCAGACCCTATAAACCACGAAAATTACCCTGAGATATGGAGTACATCATTACATCCTCCAGTAGGTTCTGTTTTTTTGCATGAAAATAATGAAAAAGACTTTCATGAGTCTTTGAAGGGGCTTTTTTTAAAATTTTCAGTCATGTTAGAAATGAGTTGAAGAAAAAGTACAGCAGTCTAAATAGCTACGACCACACGCATGGAGATTTCTGTTGAAAACTCTCCCATAAACACGCATCTATGGTATTTATGGAAAATAGATACTAAAATGATGTATTGTTTTTACTCGGACAGAAATATACAACATCTTCATCAAACACCCTGACCGTCTCCAGCCAACCTGCACTTTTACTTGGGGTTCACCATGCACCAATGTCTAAACACTTAAGGTGATGATACATAGGGCAACATTTTGAGCAATGTTGCTAGGCAATTGCCAACCAGGTGATACAAAGGGCAACTCATCTGGGTCTGAACGATTGCAAAAAGTTGGCCACCCCAGATCAAAGATTTTCAAATATAAATTTGATACCCAGTATCTATGGGAAATTGCCCGAGCAACACTGATCAGCAACACTGTATGGCAACATTGCTCAAATAGTTACCCTGCATATCATCACTCTTACAGAGGCTACTGGTTATGACTCATGGGCTTGAATTGTTTCCCCGCTTTTTTAGCGTTCTGATGATGCTGTTCTATTGAAATGACACAAAATGCTCCTTTGACATAGCTGTAATGGTGACATGACGCCATCCTACCACTGCAAGGTTCATCCCAGTGCCAAAAATATCCTCCGCAAAAGGTTTCCACCAGTGCATGATCATGATCCTGCAGGGAGAGCAGTGCATTGTGGGAAAGCACCCCAGGAAGACTAGATACCTGCTGAGTGTGGCTCCAAACAGAACACCCATGGAGTGTGTCAAAAGCCTGACTCATCCCACACAGAGCCACCTAGCAGGGCTCATGGCCTGATTCTCTGTACTGTTTAAGGACAACATACTCAAGGCTACCGTCTCCTAGTCAATAGGAATCCCGGAAAAAGCAGGATTTGCAGGCTGACCATTTCCCCATTATCATCCTAACTTTACCCACAGCATATTAACTGAGAACGCCAGACTTTCCTTCCACAGCATATCAAAATTATTCATGATTTTAGAAGCAAACAGGATATCTTAGTTTAGTTACCTGGGCTCCACTGACCCCAAGGGGTCCATCAATGGGTCTTAGGGGTGTCAACTTGTTCTATTTTTGCCACCATGTATCCAAAAAGTTTTGTATATGGGCGGTATGACCAAAAATTTATATCACGGTATTTTTCAAAGTTATATCGGTTTCACGGTATACGACGGTATTTTTTTAAAAGTATGACTGGGCGTTTACCAAATTTTAAAGGATTTTACAGGACACATTTTTGTTTTACGTTTTTGCATTGTTCCCACATTAACTATATTATTTTATTATTAGCCACTGCACCTATCTGCTACCTTAATGATAACATACAGCTAACTGCTTATAGATAAACAGCTAATGTTAAGGTGTGCGTCGGCCAAGTTAACATTTTTGATAAGTCTTTAATAGTTCAGTGTTGCTGGAACACGAGCTTTACTGACCTCACAAAATTTCTCATAAAGACTGGGAGGTTTGATGTGCTACTTGACTTTGTCGCCACAACTTTATAGCACTGTTTGCATAGAAGCTAAGACATCCTTAGCCTTTCCATGCTCGTCTGCAAAATACTTCCAAACGGCACTTTTGTGTTTTTTTTTTTTTTATTATTACTGAAGCAGCTTGCGAAATGCCTTCAACTGCAGCATATGCCATGTTCGGCCAACTCTGTATGTGTGTGTTAACCAGTGAGAATGTGTTCAGCGGCTATTGAGAGTAGAGGAGGGGCTGCGCGAGTGTGTGCATGTAAGTGTGTGCGTGTAAGTGCGTGCACGTGCACCTGCGCTGTAGTGGTGCTGTGTGACGAATGTTGGTATCAATAATGGTGAAAATGATTATCTAATCAGATACTAATTTTTTATATTGATTAGTATCTGAGAATCGATTTTTGACAACCCCAGTGTCTCATTATTTTCAACTCCAGCGTCAGCTATATCTTCCGTTTCGCAGTACATTTTTAGCGGTGCAGCAGTGAAAAAGGTCCCCCCTTAAACAGTTTCCAGCTGCACCACTTTCCAAACGTTGTGTAGGCCAGGGGTGGCCAAACTCCCTAATTAGATTACTAATTAGAGGACTGATTGGCTGAAGAGTCCTCACACCTGGATTTGAACAGCTGACCTACAGTTTATCCCAAAAACCTGCATACATACCGGCCCTTTGCAGATAAGATTGACCACCTCTGGTGTAGGCTATTTAAACCAGTATAGTGGTATAAGAAAAATTCATATCATAACAATAATAAAAAAAACGGTTTTTGGTATGAACCGGTATATCGCCCAGCACTAGTATATGAATTTTTGGTTACTGAGGAAAACCAGTAAGGCTGTAGGGTGGCAGGGGATGCTTCTGCAGATGGTCAGGTACTGCAGTCTGCGCATTCACCATCTTCTCCCACTCCATAATAAGTGTTTATTTCTTATTTTCCACCATTTATCCCAGTTCAGGTTGTTTATTTATTCATGTTTTGTTCATGTCATGCTCCGTATGAGTGTATGACAACAAAAATATATTCACTGCATGCAAAATTGAGTTTATGTGCTTATGTGCATATTTTTTGGGAGGGGGTCTGTAGCTTTCACCCGATTCAAAAAGGGGTCCATGACTCAAAAAAGGTTAAGAACCACTGGTCTAGTATGTCATTATTCCACTTAATAACAAATGTAACGCCCAGGAGAGCCCTTGGTACTTATGGGAATCATGTAAATAGCCAGACTCCCACTGCTACACCTGTAGTCAGCTGGGTACTGTGGATGGTTCCTTGCTCATGAGCACCACCGATGATTAGACTGATTCCCACCCCCACCCTGTGTAATGCGCAGTTTGCATGCTCTCCCCATATTGAATGGCTCTCCTGTTGCTGTCCAAAGACATGTGGACAGGCTAATGCATGTGCCCTGCCATGGACCAGCATCCCGTCCAGAGTGTAACCCAGCCTTGTGCTGCCAGTGAAAGGCTCCAGCCCCCTGCCCATGGCATGCACCAAGTGTGCGGATGCTGGATGGAGTGCTGATTGCAGTATGTATTCAACAAGCTCTTTGTACTCTCAAATAAAATCCTCTATTACTATAAACCTATTCAAAAACAGGTCCAGCATAGTCCTCTGTATAGTGAATTTAAACATGCTCATTACTAATATGTACTAATTAACAGGCATTTGGATTTTTGTGTACTGTTGTCTAATTTTAAAGTATGTAAATCTATAAATTATTATTATTATTTTGTGTTACGGTATGAAAAGGCTCCAGACCACCAGCGAAGAATCTTCACAACTCTGGCATTAACGGAATTAATTCGCCGCACCTGTTCATGAAATCTTGTACCTTTGACACTCAGATTTGGCCAGTAAAAACATCGTTATGCATTTATAATTTTGTTTCTCAGCTTACCCCCAATTATTAAAGATAAACGGTAATTTAGAAAATGTGCACACTCCAAAAGACCAGTGAGGTTTAAACTTGTATTTGCCATCACATTAAACACTAAATGACACCATGTAGACCTCACATGAGGCCACGGTGAGTTTGGGACCCTTTTCATAGCAGACAAGAGCCTCCCCAGGGAGGAATGAGATGTCCTGATGGTCTCCGTGAGCTCATCACTCCAAGTGAAAAGGGCTAGCGCCGTTTGCATGAGATTTTCCGCTTAACCGACCCGTGTTGGGACATTTAATGAGGGATGTTGAGCGGCGAAAGAGCATCATTAAAATGACTGTCAGGATAACAGTGAGTGACACTGTTAAGGGCCCATTTAGTCATTAAGGAATTGCAATGGCACTCATAGGTGAAGCTTCTTCATGCTGGTCAGACACCAGCACCATCTCACAGAACGTGGTAAAACTCCCAAAACATGGATGATCCAGTAACATGGCACTTTGGGATCAATAAAGCGTCTCTTACCGTATACCGTATAGAACTTCTTTATATATTCCTACTGTATGTAGGAATCATATCGCTGTTATAATGGTAAACCAATGTCCAATTTTAAAATTGTAACCTAAGCCCTATCAGCTGTCAGTAATAGGAGGTGACAAGGAGAGAACCGGCTGCGGATGGGTTGTGAACCCAAATCCCTGATTACATCACACTCAACAAGAAACCCTGCAGGCCAGGAAAGCCTTTCCAGTGTGCTGCCTTAAGCTGACTCGCTCTCATTGTCATGACCTGATCACAACACACACACACACACACACAACCTTCCATGTACTCATATCTTTATGGGGACTCTCCATTAATTTCTTTAGGCATAACTCTAATCTCAACGATGACAGCCTTATCCCCTATCCAGCCCTAACCTTAACCACAGACTTGTAGCCAAACAAAATACAAGACTTCTGACATTTTTGGTTTTCTGATTGCATTCAAAGATTTTTAATAAATTTAGGTTATCCTTGTGGGGACTGAAAAAATGTCCCCACAAGGTAAAAAGTACCAGGCTTTTCATTACATTATGCGGACACCGAGTCCCCACAATGTAATAATTACAAAACCACACACACATCATAAAAGACTATCATGATGGTATTTCACTGCATCAATGCATTGCTTTCTATTGGCTAGACACATGCATTAAGCAAAGGATTGTGAATCACGGTGGATCAGTGGCTATGATAGGTGAGACAACCAAGAGATCTTTCAGCAAGTCCAGTCCGGCTCCCGCTGAGCTGCAACCACAGAAATGGACCCTCCACGTTCAATAGTGCCCCCTACAGTTGGCTGTGCCCCTCTGATCCCTAGCTCTGAAAGCAAATTCATGAGTGGAAGACCAGCAGAGTCAGAAACTATGTAGTAGAGCTGGCCTTCGCGAATGAGGTGGTTTTACAAGGCCTGGTAGGAAGCGAAATGATAAATGGAAGGAGAGACAGACACGAACCGCGGCTCCATTTGAATTCAGATGAGTCGGTGTGAAGCGGGCCGTGTGTCAGTGCCAGCAGGCTGTAAAACACAGATCAAAAGGCCGCTTTTATTAGCTACACAAGTTGCAGTCTCAGGGGCTCTACTAATAAGTGGGCAGCGGTCGGTCACCATGTCGCAGTTGGCTTCCGCAAGAACGAGGGGTGTCCCATATCTGCACCAGCTCTGGCCCTTTCAGCTTCCGCATCAGGTGGATTCGGCTGTTAGCATTAGCCAGTGCCACATAAGATGCTTTGGGGTTCCTATAGTAAGGATGAGCCTGAAGTTGCCACATAAGTGACGGAGGAGTTAGTGATTAGTGTTAGCATTACTGAGGTGCTAGTGATCATCGTTACGGAGGTGCTAGTGATTATCGTTACGGAGGTGCTAGTGATTTTGCGTTACTGGTGCCCCTAAAGCCTAACACAGACGTGGGAGCGCTAGCAGCTAACAACATCCGTATTATTCTTTAATTCTTTAGCTGGGAGACTCATCAACTGACATGGGTCTAGTCGACGGCAGCAGCACTTCCAGCCAAGAACAAGTCGACCGAGCCCCCAACAAGCCTCCTTTCAAAAATACCACCACACAAACAGAAGCGCTAATTATCAAACCTAAGCAAAGAGCTTTTTAAATCAGTGGGAAAAAAGATGAACAGAACTATGAAAATGAAATAAAGATTACTTGTACCCAAAATGGCAGGGATTAAGAATCCTCGGATGATGTAAAAATTCACTAATTAAGGCTTTAATCCTTGCCAGAAGGGCAAACTCATTCATTTTAACAAGTTAGTCCCAAGGATGCTTCCAGACAGGGTCACTGGGATTGTAAGGGACTTCTTTTGCCCAATCACATGCCCCCCTGCCAAAACAGCACCAAGCAGCCCTATATCCCGCCGCCACGCACCCCCCCCCCCCCCAAAGTGTTTAAGGTCCCTGTACGCATAATGCTCCATAAATATGCTCAGCATATTTCAGCTGGGAAGGACAGTAATGAGATCATGATAGGGCTGCACGATTTATCGATTTCAAATCGAAATCGCGATTTGAAACAACGTGATTAGCAAGTCGCAAAAATCGCGATTTAGGATATACATTATACAGCACGTCGGACCCAGGGTTTAAAACTGCTGTGAGAATAGTTTTATAAATTCATGCTGTGCTCCCTGTGTGACAGTCATGCTCGACCAATCAGAAGTGGCCCAAGAAGGCGTATAGGCCCACAAACAGCAAACACGTGAAACCCAAGTAAGATGTTACATTCGCAGTGCGGAAAAATACTGATTCCGCTACTGAGCTATAAGCGAGCTCCTTTTAAATACCTGCTGCAATATACTTCAGCATATCATACCTTTCGTTTTTGTTAATAGGCAATAGCATTAGTATACCGCTAACCCATCAAAACAACGAGACAGTCAGTAACTCTCACAGCAGCAAAGTCGGTGACCTCCAAAAAGCCGTAAAACCCACAATAGTCGTGTTTATGTCATATGTTTTTGTGGTTATTAAATGTGTTTCCAAAGATTAATCCCTCAACAGTAATAAAATAAAGGTCTTGCTTTAACATAAATGCTAAAAGAATAGATTGCTTTAATCGCTATTACAGTAGGGTATGGGCACGAGGTCTTATTTAGAAAACATACAAAAAGAGACGCCATAATGTTTAATCATTCGTTTTGTATTTGTCTGAGTAACAATTAAGCAAAGGAATTATAAGCTGCTTCAGTCGAAAACTGCATTTTACTTCTCATTTAAAATAAAATGCAGGGTTGGAAACTTTGGTCAGCTGCATGGAGTGAGATTTTCTGTTCTCTGTTCTGTACACATGTACATTTACATATATGTAAGTTTTATTACCTTGTAAATAGTCTGTAGGGTTTGCAAACTGCCGTAACGTTTTTGATGCAGCTAATTTTA
>JAODJU010000043.1:17529874-17547916 GCA_026776725.1 Gnathonemus echidnorhynchus | reverse complement strand
TATCTCATGCTGCGTCATATGTTTTAAAATTACTACACACTGAATATTGAACTGAAGCTTGACATAAAAAAATTAAAATCGCAAATCAAATCGTAATCGCAATTTCTGTCAGAAAAATCACAACTCGATATTTTCCCCAAATCGTGCAGCCCTAGATCATGACGTTAGAGTAAATAAGAGAGTGAGAAACAGGACACTCCATCCATCGGCTGTCTCAAATCCACCTGCTGTCCTGCTCCCATCCTCTACGCTCGCCACCGTGCCCTGGGCAAACAGCAAGACAGATCCATATTTCAGCTGTGCAGATAAAAGACTCAGGACTGTATGTTGTTTAAATAAATGAAAGAGAGAGACAGGAAATGAGAAAGAGATAAGGCAGGGAAGGGGGGGGGGGTGTCTTAGCTCTATACATTGAGACCAAAGGATGCCTGCTGCTTCGAACCTTGATTAAAACAGATTCCCTTCACAAACACAGGAAGGTCGTAGAGGATGCCATTTGGGCCAAGCAGCTGTCTGAGAGCTGAATGGGGTCTTGGTGCCAGGCCTGGAAAGTGGGGTACCTCTATTAGCCCAGGTCGCCTTGGCAACGTCACCCGCGACCAGGCTGATGGGAGCTGGATCCAGGAATTGAGCAGAACACCAGCAGATGCGAGCGACAGCTTCTTACAAAGGCTGCCTGTCAGCCTCCCGGTACCTTGAGAAGCGCGGCGGAGTCTGCCTCAGCATGCTGGGCGGAGCGGCAGCCTTTGAAAGCTGCGAGCAGACCAGCGGCACACGGATGAGGTTGATCCGAATAGGGCTGGGAGATTAATCGAATTTTAATTTCAATTGCGATTTTAGCTCCCAACGCTTATCAAAATAAAACAATAGCGATAAAATGATTACTGTGCCACATTTCGCTTTGCAATGACACTCCTGTTTTGTCTTGTCATAAATCCAGCGCACCCCCTTTCCAGCCCCTTTTAATTTGTTTCTCAGTCAAATTATATTCAGAGTTCATGAAAATCCACCATTAAAAAGACAAGTTCTTTTTCAACGTTCAATAAATGCATATTTCTAATTATTGTGATCTCATTACTGACTAAATAATCATGATTATGATTTTTGTCATAATCGAGCAGCACTGCAACATACAGATCAACATCTAGTATAAAAAACAACAAGCCATATAAAGGCAGGATAAAACAGTTTACCCCCATAAATCATAAAAAAAAAAGAACTGCCCCTTCAAGGTCCATAAGACAAAATAAAATAAGACTAAATCCTGCATAAAATAGGAATTAAATTTAAAAAGCCCTTGGGGCACTCTGCCCCTAGGGAGGTCTCCGTTTCACTGAGGGCAGACAGCTTCTCCACAGCCTGCCCTGACCTTGTCAGCACGTGCTGCAGATACAGCCTGAAACAGTCACGGCCTGTTCTGCTCGCCACTCACATCCAGGGCTATTTCTGACTCCAGTCTCATTTCTGCCACCCATTAAATATGGTTTAGGGCTGCTATAGCAGGCAGCTGAGGTGCGTGGAGACATGCCCGCGGGCCCCTCGCAAGCCGCGGCTCAGTACCGCTACAGGGTTCATACCATGTGGCGTCACAGCACACAGAAATGCAGCCGCCACAACACAGAACCCCGCGAGGCCCAGCAAGCGGCATCCCACCCTGTGGACGTATGGAGGGTTACACTCAGCATTCAGACACCCCCCAAATGCATAGTGGGATTCACTTTCTACCTCACGGCAGGTCAAACACCAGACAATCATGTTCCCCCATTAGTCATGACGCACTGTCCTGTTCCTGTCCTCATTTCAGCTTTGAGTCTAATCACCCATCATAGATCTCCACTGCCACCTTCTCCAATCATCACACACCCCCCCGCCCAGTCCCCCACGACATGCCTGAAGCAAGAAGCCCCGGCCTGCCACGTGAACAGGCTTCTGGACCGGCTCCTCCAGAACCAGCTGGGTTCTCCCACTGCCAAGCTGTGCATCAGCGAATGCCGGGCTGTCTCTGCACACGGACCAGCAGCCAGGACTGGTATGAGTGCCAGGCATTTCTCGTTCGGGACGATTCCTCTCACTTGATTGACAGCTCCTCTGCCCAATCACAGAGAGGAACCCAAACTGAGCAGACACCACAGGTGATCCAATGGTGTTCTTCAGAGGGTAGAACCTCAGAATATCCTCTGCTGAGAATCCACAAATGCAAAAACAAACAAAAAAAGCATCCCCCATACATTTTATTCGCTTATTTACCTAATACTGACAAGCTGTCCTCAAGATGTTCTCAATTTAGAAAAATTTATAAAAGATTTAAAATACTGGAAATATACATGTGTCGCATACACATCACACACACGCACAAAAATAAGCACAAATGAAATTCTGCATATGCTACATTCCCCAGACTGCTAACTACATTTCAGCATCTGAAACGCTGGGTAAGGAGTCTGCCAGAGCAGAGTAGGAGGCCCTCAGGCTCAAACGGTCATGACATAATCGCTGCTGGCAGTGCGGGCCGCCTGACACGGCCATTAGGGGCCAGCATCTGCCACAGAAGCTTCCGGACCACCAGCTCCACTGTCCAAGTGAATCTGCGATGCTGACACACAGTGAGGCCACAGCAAGGAAGATTCTTACTACCTACCTACTCAGCCCCCATAACAGAGTACAGGTCTCAGGTTGACACATTAAACCCGGAAAAGCGGCCCCTCCCACAGGGTCAGAAAAACACCATTCTGAAAATGCCCATCGCTCTTGCAGACAACAATACAAACACAAGAAAACACTCACCTTAACTTAAGCTTTGTGCACAGCTGGCTGCTGTGTGCGGTTTAATATAACTACAGCCTAGGGCTGCATGATGATGGAAAGCTTTCAAATATCACAATGTGATTTGCGACAAATATTGCAATATTTATAATGCAAAAAAAAAGCTGAAAAATTACCCAAAATAAACTATAGCCAAAGAGAACTAGTCATTATCTACCAATAGTCTATCAAATAAGTTGGTGATGTTGCCATTAGTTACACCATCAGACACAGAAGCAACGCAGAAAAATCACTTGATTTTGCTCAGTATTGTCTCTATGGAAGGTGAATGTCTTTTCATGACCAGTTCTCGTCCGCTTTTCCCCACTTCACTTATATTTGTTTAATTTCCCATTAACATGCCAAACTCTCTATGAGTGAGCACAACAGTAAAGACGAAAATGATCACTATTGGCTTGGAAAGCACATGCAGCGGGGAAACTTTACACTGATTTAACAAACTAGATAATATTGAAAATTAATCCACACACACACACACACACACACACACACACACACACACACACACACACTCCACAAATTCCGCTACAAATACCGTACATCACAATACAATGTCCAGACAGTATGATGATATGAAAAATTAGGTAGCTCCCAAGCGTAATCTCCAAACCTAATCTCCAACTCTGACTACCACGCTCCTTACAATGTCACACCTCCATGCATGTTCTCAATGCATATGGTTTCAATGTAGACACGCCGTACAGGCCGACTGCAGCTCAATTAACAACCTGCTGATTAGAACTCGCATGCACCGTAGGGTAAAAAGGCCAGCCATGTCGTTCAGTTCGGCTCTCTACTTCACCCCCCAGGATGTTAGAGTGTGATCGGTTATCGTGAGAGCCAGGGTGGGTGACATACGGCTGGCCGGACCACTTTTACATTTCTAGGTTACAGGGCCGTGAGTCGCTCTGCAGCCAGGTGAGTGAGTATATCACAGACAGGAATCATGCTGGGAGGCACACTTTATGTGTCGTCCGCATTAAGGTCAGCACCCAATTAATAGCACCGTTTCAGTCGGCTTGACGAATGATGCAGGTAGCAAGTTTGGCTCACTCCCACGGCGCAGGACAATAAAAGGTTTACAGCCCGAAAGTTATCGCTTTAAAGGGATGTTTTACGGCAAAGCTCATCGAGGTTTACCACGCCAAGAGGCTTATCCGGGGGGGGGGGGGGCGCGGAGTCCCCACTGATCACCGCTCATCTCTTAACTCACGGAGGATGCTGGTCAGTGAACACTGCGCTTCTGACATTGCGCTCTGTGTTGTGGATAGAATCCAGATACGGCCATAAGTGCCAAAGGACGTAAAGGTGAACGTCACGATAGGGGGAAGGTTTCCTTTGTGTGTGTGTGGGGGGGGGGGTATTCCTTGGTGCCACAAGGGAGAGTCCTGTGAAGGAGGAAGGAGCCTACAGCTGCTCCCTCCCCACCTAGAAAGTCCCAGAAATGCCATTAACTAGACCATGTGAGCAGCCTCTGTGACACATGCAAAAAAAAAAAAAAGTAAATAAATCAAAGGCTGCAGGCTCCGACGGGGGTGGGGGGAATTTGCATGCCATTAAGAAGCCGTGACATTCCCCATGCCGTCGGATCATTATTCACCGTGGAAATTGCGATTCCCAGTTCCGCCACTTGTTTCGCTTTGCCCTGAAAGCAATTAAAGGTAAACAGGGGCCGCTCGCCTCGGAGCTGGAAAAGAGAGAGGCTTCCATGGGCAGAAAAGTCGGCACGGTTGCCCCGTAAAGCTGGGGACTCCGCATCCTGCCATCGCTCACTATTAACAATGCTCTGCGCTGATTTTTATAGGTTAGGAAACACTTATCAGTGAAGAATAAAGGGAGAAAGATGGAGGGAGGGAAGAGAGAGCGAGGGAGAAGGGGAGGGAGAGATGGGGTAGTCTATGGGTAGTCTATTGTGACCTGTTGAGTGATGATATTGAATGTGGGATTATAGAGGATAAATGGAGATATTGAATAGAAAATGGTTCCTGAGAATCTAAGTGCTACAGAGGAGAGCATATCAAGGACAGCTGAATCAGACTGCCTCATCATCGGTGTTCCTCAGACGACAGATTCTCTGTTTTTATATTTTAAAGACCCTTGATTCAGTTTGAGAGTGACGACCTTCAAGCGGTTCCAGTTTATGGGCGAGAAACCAAAGGAAGAGGACAGAGCGAGCGCGCACAGCTCTTCTTTATTGTGAGAGTCCAAGGGTGATCATTATGAAGTCACAGCTCAGATCGAGGCTTGGTGAGGACAGGGAACCCACCCGCTCCTTGCTAAGCCCACCGAGCAGGTCAGTGGTAGCTGCTTCCCAGTAGGTGGCATGAGACACCTTTCACTGCAGCCTACACTCTGCTGCTACTGGCCCGATCTGAAGAAGATTACAGGCGTTTAATCTGCTTCCAAGAGGCACAGAGAGCCGTGGAGCATCCACAGCCCTGAAACCTCAAACAAGAACAGTGTGCACCTTACATGTCAGGCAGCGAGGGAGCAGGAATGTCGAAAATCTTGGCAAAGTGAAACCATGAACAAGATCAAGAGAGCAGTCATTTTGCACCGGCCAAGTGATTAGGCAACACTGCGCTGAGTTACTGAAACTGTACTTTCTAGAAAATCAAACCATATGCAGATACCATTTTAGAAGTACTTTATAAACAAAGGTCCATCCATTCATCCATTTTCCATCATAATTTTTCCAGTATGCACACAGACACCAATTCACCCAAATGCATGTTTTAAACGGTCGTCAATATAGATGAATGGACCTAGGTTTTACTATGACCGTCCATAACTCAAGTCAGCCCAGTAACACTAATGGTTAGTCTGTTAAATACTATGACATGTTAAAACGAGAGATGTAGTTCATTCTAATTCAGTCTGCAGCTGAATCCCGTATACGAAGCTGCCAGCGTGTTCTACGACGCCAGGAAATAGTGGCCATTATGCTAAGAGCATGCAGGTGTGCGATAACCCAAATTCAGCTCCATGTCTCACAGGACAGCAGCGTATCGAGCAGCCTCGCCTGAGACATGGCAGATATAGCCTGTATCAGCAACCAGTTATACTGGATATAAAGGCAGATCGATCAACCAAACATCCTAATACAATTTACGTGTGCACAAACCACTTTAAATAGTACCATTATTATTAACTGAATAATTTAGAATATATACTCCAGCAGGTACACATATCCAGCTTAATGCGAGTTCATTTCTCATGGCGGACAAACGTTCGGTTTCGGCTAATTACAAAGAATTTCACTTAAGTTCAGCGTCAGTATGGGTTATTTCTTATTTCATATTCTAAGATTAGCATCATTAGAATATGAAATAAGAAACCTTATTTCTTTTGCGATTTATTTTAGTATTTAATCATATTATTTAATATTCAATAGATTACTGTTGATGTTATATATATATATATATTATTATTATTAATAACAATGTTATTATTATTGTTGTTCTTTTGTTGTATATAGCTGTTATTTACAAGTGACAAAAACATCAATCACAAACAAGATGAGCTTCCACGTCTCACCTTACCTTAAATAAAACCATAATAAGCGTATATTTCTATTTTACTGCTTTTTACTGCTCAACGCCTATATGGACTACGGTTAAGCATAACACGACTGGCAGTTACAAGCATTAACGAGAAGTGTCATTAGTAGAATGGCATTAAATGTTCCCTAAACAGAGAGAGACACTAATGTAATTAAAAACGTTAATCGACAAATGCAATTAAAATACTCTATTTCTGACTTCTGGCTTCCTGTAGAAGGAAAAAGAAACTTGGGCATAAGTTTAATTGTGAAGCTGATCACAGATCACACAGCTTTTTTTTCTGGTGTCTGGAGCTCATTGCATTACGCCGGAGACGGAGATCAGAAGCGGCAGGGCCCGGTGGGGAGGGGCGGCGAGGCTCCGCCGAAGCGGGGCTTTCAGACGCCTCTGCGGTGGTGATTAGACAGCAGAAAGCTTCAATCCAGAAGGCACGTCTGCATAATTTAACCACACCATCACATTAACAGTGACGTTTCCGTAGATCTAAAAAATAACTTCACCGATCTGTCCATTTTCCATGTTCTTGGCGTTTCGAGCACTTGTAATTTGTCGGAAAAGATATTTCAAACTCGGAGTTTTAAAGCAACACATCGCGACCTTACTTCATGCATTAGTTAATACTTTACCTAACAACTAATATGTCTAATTTACCAGATATGCCATCGGTTACAAGAGAATGCAGAATCTCTAAACTCCGAGGACTGGGTGGGTTTTAAAAGTTGAATTTGAAAAACTGCATCAGTACCATGAAAACGCAAGGAAAGAGACCATTAGTCTAGATTGTCAATTAAGTTAGATGCTGGACAGCAGTAATATGGATTCTCCTCTTTAAGCACCTCCAAAAACATTCCGTGAAGCAAGTAACGGCAAGAAATAACTGCAAACATTAACATATTATATAAACATATACAAAGCCTCTTGCCTGCACGCTCATTGACACATTTTTTGAAATAACTGGAACCGGTTACAAAATGACGTGTGCATTATGTTTTATATTAAAATTAACAACTGAAGGCATTAATATCATATTGGATCGGACTTATTCAAAGACAGCGGATGAAATAAACATAACCATTAATTGTTGCTAAATTCACTTAACTCGTTCACTCTTTTACGTTTAAAGTTCCGATAATGCAGAATTCAAGTGCAATGGGTGAGTAGATTTAACGGGACATGTATACACTCCAGAATATATCACACTTGATAATTTCAGCAACAGCCTGTAGTGCCGTTTCTGGACTTCCATACAAACGTTCATTACACTTTCATTTCATGTGAACTTGATCAAATTAAATAAACAAGTGTAAAGATTATACCGGAGACACCCACGTGTTCTGTGTTAAATCCCCGGTAAAACAGACTACTCCAAGTACTCTGCTGCGAGACCTGTTCAGCTTTCCCTGGAAAACGATGCAGCCGTAGTGCATCCCCAAAACTGCACATCAAAGATCAAAATCAATATTAAATCTAGGCATTTACCTTCAACTGCAGAAACCGTAGAGATGATGCATAAAATCGTGATCAAATCCACGGTCATGGCAATGGTATTCTCCACCACTTTCCCCCTTGATGTTTCACCAAAAGGCTCGCACGCAATCCCCCAGCTGTCACAGAAAAAACGTTATTCCTGTAGCGTGTATTTTGACTCACATTTCAAGCTTGTAGTAAACAGCACGTTAAGGGGCCGCTTCTAGCAGCGAACTGGTGCCCGTGTGGTGGGTGGGTCCGACGGACTCCCCCCCTTCCTCCCACTTCTTTAACGCAACCTATCCAATCACAGTAAAGAGAATACAAATCCTGGACCAATTGCAACCGAGCTGCCCCCCCATAGGTATTGTTAGTCTAACAAAACTTTTCGAATTGCCCGGTTGAGCCACTTTTCCTTTGCCGACAGAAGAGAAATAGCACCGCCAAGCGGCCGTTTCCGATGCCCTCGCCGCCATTCTTTTTCAGATGCTTAAAATGCATCGATGTCTGACGTAGTTTAGGGGTTGATTGCGTGCAGATGTACGCTGGCCTTCTGAAGAAGCAATCGGTGGCGTGTGTAATGGTGTGATTAATACGATTAATTCACGGCTCAGTAGTAAATCCTTCGGCTTTATTGTTTATATAACATAATGTGGGAATATATTACACCGGAGAGAATACTTCCACAGAGATTCTGCTTTGGTAAATATATAAATACATACATAAATATATCTACAGAGAGAGAGAACCAGCTTAACTTCAACATAGCTGACTCTAATACTGAGATATAACTGAAGGGTCTGATTATCTGTATATGGTGTGTTTTATTAGGGCTGCAAGATTGTGCACCCCTGGTCTAGGGACTCTGGGGGCCCTAGGCACAAAACTGAATGGGGCCCTCCAACTCAGCCAGCATGGTAAACTGTATTACTTTTATTTTATTGTGAAGTGTAAATTAATAATATCATCAAAGAGAATTTAATAAATGCAAGACCTTTATTTTCACTTTGTGAAAAACAGAATACACAAATGAAGCAGATTTGTCACTGCAGTGCGCTATGTAATCGGCTGCCCTCGAGGGCCCCTCCCAGCTCAGGGCCCCAGGCCATTGTCTGCCCTGCCTGTGCTGTCGCTGTGCCTCTACACACACAAACACAGACACACACAGACACACACACACACTACCAGTAAAAAGTTTTTGCACACCACAGGTTTTTACCACTTTTCCATTTATTTCATAAACTGCAGATTTTTGTATTCTTGTTAAGGATTGGAACATTAAGCAAACAACTGTAAATGAAAATAACTGTCAAATGATTATGTAACAGTGCATGTCTGACATCCTATTAACTGGTTACAGTATGTGCTGATGCCATAGTCACATTCTAGACTGTCCTTTAACTTTAAATACATTAGTCAACTGTTATATATATATATATATATATATATATATATATACAGTATACACACACACTAATGCATGCATACATACATAGACACGTATATACACACATGCATATTATTCAGTACACACACATCCCCCTGTCTGTTAACTGAAGAACTTAACAAGTAAAAGTGATACATTTGTCAATTGCTAATCATTAGTTGCTTGTCAAATATGTACAGTACCTTTTTGTCTTATGAATAGTCTCCTCCCCCATGTAAAGCAGCCCGAAGCTCTGTGACATGATGTTCTTGCCCTTTAAACTTGGCTTTCTGCTATTTGGCGGCAGTTTCCTCACTCCAGCTACTGGGCATGCTTCGTTTTGCAGACCCAGCACTGAGTGGAGCTCATCAGCTGGGGAATATCCCCAGCAGAGAACAAATTGCACCCCACTCACGCAGAATGCGGATGCCCTCGTCCTCATCATAGACCCACAAGCCTCACATTTGCATCTGAAAAGAGCCCTAATTGTGTTGTGAATCTGGGCGCATTACATGGACATCCCATCCCCAGGGCCTGCTCCCACAGATGGCTGGCACTGAGCCAATGATTACCCCCCCCACACCTTCACATCTCTCCAGTAAACCTCCATGAGAGACGTGCACAGGCCTAAGCTCTTCCATTTGCTTATCATCACCAGCTCTTACACCTGTTCCTTTTCTCCACATCCCCGTCGTCTGGAGCAGAGATAAACTCAGCAGCACTCCTGGCTGCTGCCATCACTGCTCTGCTCCATCCATCCCACATTTCCCACCTATTTTCCTACATAGTACATAGGAAGGCATTTGTGTGATCTTTGTGCTGTGCCCTGCTCCTTTATTCTTGCTTGATTGCTGTAGTATTTACTTGGGCTAAATTTGACAGGGAAGATATTAAAATTGAGGGACTGAGACATGTTCCTTCAATGTGTTACTCCCGATGGTGGGAGGGGGCAACCAAGGGGTGTCGTCCAGAATTCTTTAGCACCTGATGTCAGATATTTATCAAGATCCTGTGCTTCTCGTCACTGTGGAGATCAGAGAGTCAACCAATATGGCTGTGACCCAGGGACTTGGGGCATATTGACCAGCCAATCACTGTTTGCAATCGGTGATTAACCTGCAAAATGGAAATCAGAGACTCCAGCTCAGTTACGCTGCTCACACATTCTGTGCATTCAGTGTTTTGTACTTATTGCAATTTCATAAAGCGGCAATGAATTGAACAAAAACCAAGATAAAACACAGCCACCCATCTAGCTTGTGAATTTCACAGATACAAACATTTTACTCCAGCCCCCCCCTTCCCAATTTGAATAATCAGATTGAAGGCTCTGCTTCTGACCTACCAAACATCAGAGACTATGAAACCCCAATGACATAACTTACAGAGTCTAATTACCAGCTATTCCCTACCACACTCTTCAGCAGGTCTTGTTGGACATCCACATATGCCTTTTATTGCCTTTTGAACCCCCGTCATCTTCAATCCATCACTGCTGCACACACATGCAGCCTCTCATACTATCACAGTCACACCCAGACATTCCATTACGCCACTAACTACTTTTCCCAGGTTCCCTGCACCAGTGGCTCTCAAACATTTTTATCCAAGGACTCCCAGTATCCAGGAAAACATGTGTCAGATGACAGGTTATGATATTGGTTCTCTTCTGTTTTCTGCAATGATGACAAAATTTATCAACAAAAAAATCTAAATCTAAATCCTGTCTGGAAAAAAACAGAAACTTGACAACCATCACACATACGCTGATGAATAGAAAAGACCCTCATTTTACAGTATTACCGTTCGACAACATAAAATAAATATTGCAAATTACAATATAGTTTACAATGTTTTAAAACAAAAGTAACAATGATTCCTTGCCTTTCCCCTTCATCAGTTTCACCATGAAATGCTGATGAATGTTTTGGTTATAGTGTGAATTCTGGGAGGGAATAGAATTGGTTTCAGGCAAAATAATAAAACAACAATTTTAACGCAAAATTAAAGCATATTAATATAAAAAGCATTGTATCATCCTATATCTCATTTTGAAAAAATACTGATATACAGTCCAGCTATGGTCCAGTGTGTGTTTTGCCCTACGCCATCAAAATAAGGTTAACCTAACTGGAATCAGCATTGTAGTTAATGCAGCAAAGGCAGACTAACCAGGGAAGCTCATGTAGGACACCTGCTTGAGGAAGTTATGAATGTATTAAATCATTTAAACAGGCAAAAATATGGCATCTAAGACTAGATTTGCCTGGGTATATTAATGGAAGTAACAAGCACAATCTTCTTTCTAAATTGGTAAAAACAGGAATGCAGGTCTGTCGGCACCTACCTGATGCAGCCCGCTGGCAGGCGATGGTGCTCCAGTGGAGCTGGGGTGAAGCACAGGAATACATGTGTACAGGAAAACCTGACAACGGTGAAAGCTCCAAAGGAGCAGAAATGGCTGAAACTATGAGAGACCTATTTTCCGTTCAAAGTCAAGGACTCCAAGATAGAAGAGAAATTTGGCGCCATTGTTGATTTTTGTCCAAAAGAAAGAAACATTTTTGTTCTTAGAACTACGGTGCCATGTCTGGCTGATCTGTTTAATAACCAGAGGTGAGGGCATGATTTTAATCCTATCTGTCAAATGTCATGACGATGACTTACCATTTTTGCTATGCAGAAAATCTAATATACTGTAGCAATCCAGCCATGTCTGAATTCATTCATGTGTAACCCTACATAAATCGGCCAGGAAACACAGAGAAGCTTTTCTGTCATCACACGTAAACCACAACTTCATTAAGTGTAACAGAGATATTGATTGTTCAGTCCCTCAAAAGAGAGCTGAAGTGACATCACCTAATCAGTCTGCCCTGAGTGAGCTATACACATCCTGATGTTAAACATTAAAGGCAATTATGCAGTCACAGGCAACCAGCAGGGTGAAAGCCTAACCTCTGGCCCAAAAACTCAAGGCATTTGTCACGAATGGGAAATGACCAAATGAATCATTCATATGTTCTCGTTAAGTGGATATTTTTGACAAGCGAAGTAAGTTAGTTCACAGGTACAGGTACAGGGTCTCTGGGTATGTTTGACGGAGAGACATCCGCCCATAGCTGGTATCTGGTAGGTCAGACTAGGTCAAGTTGGATAGCAGCGTGTGGTGTCTGCTGTGGTTGGGTGTGTAGGTCAGAGTTTCTGAAACAGAAGGTCCATCTTTTTCCAGTTCCAGCTCCCTGGGAGGAAGCAAAAAGGGGTCCCCTTGGGTCGCCAAAGACTGGTTTGAGTGACACTGGTGTAGGTTATCTACAGCTGCTGGCACATGTTGGGAGAATGATAATTAATGCTAGAATGTGACAAGTTTTGTGTGAAAGTTGGATATAATGTCCAATTTGTTTCATGCTGCATCAGCATGTCATCCTGTGTGTGAACAGCAGGTGGCGCCAACGAAGCAGCGGCCCTGGTGAATCTTCTGGAATTCCCAGGAAGTGAGGTCACTCCAGGGGTGGATTAATTGAAAGACAAGAACCGCCTGAGCCTATCAGTAATTCTTGTCTCTGCTTAATCATGAGTCTCTTACCTACAGAAAGGATGGTTGGTGATTGTTTTGGAGTTTGCTTTGTACCTATTATTATTAGTTTTTTGCTTAAAACCTTAGACTCAGTCCCTTGTAATGATAGCTTAGCACACAGAGCTATACAACAGACCTGTCAGACATACCTGTAGTATAAACTGACTCATAAACAAATGGACCCTCAAGGCTATAGTGTTTGGGCTCTGTGTGAAAGGGGTCACTGGGACGGCAACAAACCTTAATGGGCAAATATCCAACTCAAGAGCCTGAAAACCTTCAGGATTCATCTTGGTAGATTCTCACTGCGCTGTGACCCATGTGACTCATAACAGGAATGTGTGCCGAGAATGACGATTGGCTGCGTGTTATCGTACTGACCTTTGGAGGTTCACCGTGACATTTCTATGATTGCATGACCACCGGCAATCGCATAATCGTCCTGTAATAGGCTGCCTGACGATATGCAAAGGTCTCCAGAATAGAAATAAAGCGATAAATGTCAAAACCTTTGGGATGTAACACCCATACAAAAATAAAACAGGTGCAATATGTAGGGGGTACATGTCAGAGTGTGTGGAGGGTTTTTTTCCTGGGGGGAGGGGGCAGGTTCACTTTACAATTTTACGCCACCCTGATCGTATGACACAGATAAGAAATAGAAGATACAGCATTGTACTATGTACTATAACATAATGCTTTATGTCAACTGTGCCTTACTGTACACCAGTATACAATTGTAATGTTTGTTACTAATGTAAATATTATATTATTAATGTTAAAGCTATTAAGCTACGTTAGGTATGTTGGGATGCACGCTGCTTATGAATGTTCTATTAAGGTATTATGAAGGCTTATGAATATTCTACGAATGCATTATAAAGATATTATGAAGGTGCAGTAAAGCATTACCGTTTATAACTATGTCACAGTTTAGAGCACTGCATAGTGTAAACAATGCCCTCAATATACAACTAATGAATAACTCTCAATATAGTGAGGATGAGAAGTTTCACTGTTCCGAATTATAATGTATGGTCCACATAAGCTGAATGTGTCTTCCCTTCACTCCCATTCTTGAGTACCTTTGGAGTCCCCGTCATGTTCTTTCTAAACATAAAACTCTGAATTGAGTAAATATGCTTGCTAGTGCTCCATATTACATAATATTTTACCGAAACTCTCAGAACAGCTCAATGTACATGCAGGTATGTTCGGCATGGTGACAATACAGGCACGTTCCAAGCTGAAACAATGAGCTTCTCCTTCCCTAAATGGTCCCTCAGCAGGCCTTGTCAGTCTCTGACTTTACGGGTCCCTACTACCTGCTTTGGAGAGCGTCCTCTTCACCATCCCATGGGGAATGCTTGCCAGGGCTTGTTACAGACCGAAGCGGCAAGCATATGAAGGGAACAGCGGGGGGGTCAGCTCTCCACGGATGGGAGGTGCCACACATCTCTGGGAAAATGTGTCTCCAGAGGCAGAAGAGGTTTGGAACAGAAGCAAAGCAATGCACTTACTGCACCATAATTAAATTGACACAAGAAATCTACTTAATAAGCATAAAGAAGAACAATGGTGCCCTAATTCTCTCCATGTTGCCTGAAATCTGTTCTGGATCCGCACCAGCATGTTGACTAATAAGAGGATAGCTGAGGTTGTGCCCTTGAGGAAGAATTTTTTTACCTATAAATTGATCTGGTAAAAGATTGGATTAAACGCCTTGCTATTTACATTATAAATGTTATTAATTTTACCTAATAGTTTACTCATCCACGCAGTTTCAGCATGAAGAGAATTTCAAACTTAGTTGCTCACCATTTCCCAAAAATACACTCCCTGTCGACAAAAGATAGGGAGGCACAAAGTTTTAAATGTTGATGTAGTTTCTGTGCATGAAGGGACAAAGGCTCCACCCTTTGTCTAAAAGCCTGTACTACAGGCTTATTCAGAATTGATTTTAATGCACACTGAGTTATTACATTTCATTAAGCATATTTTCCTAAAACTCTTCTACAGAGTAAAGCCTACTTTCATTCTGAAATAATACCAAAGGTTTTATTGAATTGGTGTAACCAAATTAGCATATGACTATGTTAAAGTTATGAGTGGACCGTAAGCTGGAACAGATGGTTGAAATGGATGGATGGAGCTGTGGATGCTAAGCTGGGAGAATTAAGACCAACTCTTGGTGTTAACAGGAAAACGAAGACAGAAAATCCATAAACGTTATTTTTCCCCATAAGCATCATTAAGTGCAACCTACAGAAAAAAAAACAAATACTGTATTTATTTAAAAATATATTTTAAAATAAAACTTTTGTTTTATCTATATATATCAGTACATTTTTCAGTAAATTCAAGCATTCATTCAGCTTACACAATTGATAATAAATATGTGAAATGCAGTCAAACCTCGGATTGCGGGTAACTTGGTTTGAGAGTGTTTTGCAAGACGAGCAAAAATTTTAAATAAATTTTAACTTGATAAACGAGCGAGGTCTTGCAATACGGGTATAATTATGTATACGCTTTGCCTGCCGAGCGTCACGTGATCATAACTGAGCCGATGGTTCATCTCTCTCTCTCGCTGCGGGATTGTGGGTAATCGTCTCCCATGCTCGGTCTCAGTCGGCGTCCGTGACTCGTAAAGTAAAAACTTAGTAGAAAGTTCCCCGAATAAGGGCGTAGCGATGCGAGCGATGAATCTGTTTAACGGCAATGCAATGTCCACATTTCCGCGAAATGGAAAAGGAGATCATTGAACAGGGTCCTTGTTAAAGACGCACAAAAAGAAGAAGATTCCAGTAAGCCAACAGATAGCAGTGATTCCGTTAGTTATAGTGAAAATCGTCCTACAAAATAACCCTCTTCTCCTCTCTCGTCTCCCTCATACCATCCACGATTATTTTCAAAGGTAAAGTGCAGGTTAATTTCTTTTATGTATTTTACTTTATATTTAGTATTAACTATTTTTATATGGATATTTTGGGTTGTTGAACGAATCATCTGAGTTTCCATTATTTCTAATGGGAAAATTCGCTTTGATATACGAGCGCTTTGAATTACGAGCACGTTTCCGGACCGAATTATGCTCGCAATCCGAGGTTTTACTGTACAAATTGTATGTTTTGCATTTACAAAGTTAAATAGAACTAGGAAAAAGTTTTTGATGAATTCTTTGAAGATTTGAACGTATAAATCACAAATATTTAAACTTAAATTTTAACGAAAATATTTTTAAGCCCGAAAAATTTTATTAAGTGGACAACTAATAAGCTTTCATGAAAATGCACAAACGGAATGCAATAATTTATCACTGGATGTGACATAATGCAATAATACAATAACAAAGATCATTTCAATCAGAAATGAAAGATGTCCGGGGCGGCACAACAGCCCAGTGCTGCCTCACAACTGTAGGGTTGGGGGTTTGAATCTCACTGCCTCCTCTGTATGCAGTTTACCAGTGTAGTCCGTGATTCCTCTGGGTCCCCCCGCTCCTTGGTTAATTGGTGTCTCTTGACCATTGTGTATGATTGTGTGTTTGTATGTCTGTGCCCTGCGAAAATAAAAGAGCAGAGAAATGTAATAAGATGTTTCAGGCTCCAAAGTAATTAATTTCCCTTGTAGTCGATAATGGGTCAGATGTCATTTTTAACATTAGTACAGAAAATGTCCTTTGAAACAAATCAAAGCTTCAGTGTTAATTGTGTCCTTAAACGCGAGAAATCCATCGTCTGGGATGCTGCTAGAGATTTTGGGCCCTGTGACAGCATATCATACTGGGCCCCCAGTCCAGACCAATCCAATTATGGTCCAAATTTCTAAGGGCTCCTGTCACTCAGGGGACCTTGGAATCATGTTAACTCTCTCACATATTTACAAGGGCACGAGTGCTGCTGTGTTACAAGAGCCAAAGATAAATGAAACAAAGCAAGAAAACAAGTGCCTAACAGAAGCACTTATGCCAAAGAGCATCCACCATTCCCCTCCCAGCATGCTTTTCTCTGTGCACAGGGAAGCTACAGCTGTACAGTGACAGTGTCACTCTCATATTGTAGCCATTATTTCAGAGCCTATTAGATTTTGGTCTATTGACGCTATCAGCATGTTGGAATACTTCTCAAACACAAAATGTAATGTAAATTCCACATAAAAGAAGTCAACAGTTCAATTTTGTTGTTCAATTTTAATATGACAACAAAGTATTTCTGTTTGCCTCTGCGTTTGATGGTGTCAGTCAATCATACAGCCACCCAGTAGAATCACTTTTGGGATAACGAACGACAAATAAAATGATCCCTGATTTTGGGTAATTTTTGAGACACATTTAATGATTTCCGAGATTTTTCATGTAGCCTGTTCTCTATAACTGCCAAGGTGGCTTGTATGACACTAATTATCCAGTTTTCAGGGGTTGTGGTTTTCTGCTTTTTTTCCTTTCATTGCTTAGAGTGTGTGATTTATTGATAGACAGTGTCTGAAACAAGTTAAACGATACATTTCAGTGACTTTATTAAAGGGTGGTCAAGCATTGCACACTATAAGAATGGTGAGTTTGATTCCTAAGTCAGATCTGTATGTATGGATATTGCATTTTCTCCTGCTGTTTTTGTATTTTGACTTCGGCTGGGTGCTCCCGTTCCCTCACAAAGTCCAAAAAATTGTGCCCCGTGCTTCCTGGGATGAGCTCCAGGCTCTCGGTGACCCTGTAATGGAAAATCAGTTACAGAAAATTACTATAATTGCTTTTGCCCCCGTTACATTACCTGTCATAGTAAAACAATTGTAATAATCTTGTTGTGGGAAGTCTGTAGACATTAGACATTTCCTTACACTGGACCAGTGGTTTTCAAACTTTTTACACCAAGTATCACGTCAGATTGAACAAAAGCAGCAAAGAGCTTTCCCTTTCCCATAAGTAACCGAACAAAATATGAGACTTTTGGCATTTTTAGTTTTTTGATTGCAGACAGCTCCCCACAAAGACCTGAAACATCGTTCCCACAACATCAAAATAACAGGTTTTTATCACATTGTGGGGGCAATTTGGTCCCCAAAATGAAATACAGTGGTACCTCGGTTCCGGGATCCGGATCGAATCCAAAAAAGTTCGAGTTCTGATTGAATTTTTCCCATAAGAAATAATGGAAAACCAATTAATTGGTTCCCAGCCCCCCAAA
>JAODJU010000043.1:17492036-17508293 GCA_026776725.1 Gnathonemus echidnorhynchus | reverse complement strand
CCCCCCCCCCCCCCCCCCCCCGCAATGTGAAAGCGGGGAGGCTGACATCCAGCGGGAGAGAGCCTGTGACCTGGCCGCCTCCCCCGGACACACCTACAAGGCCTCACATCAGAACGGGGCACAGTAGCTGTTCCAGCAGCACTAACACTGTCCACACAAAACTACTCACACCAGCTTAGCTTCTCAGGTATTTGCAGTGGTATAAAAAGTACTCAGTATTCATACTTAAGTACAGATACCACAGCTAAATGCTACTCAAGTAAAAGAAAAAGTACCTAGTTTAAAAAATACTTACAGTAAGTATCAAAAGTACTACACATTCAAATATATTTATCTAACAAAAAGCATCTTATCCTTCAAAATTCACTCAAGATAGGTTTGAATATAGCATTGTAAGTTACAGTGCATCACAATAAGGAAAACAAGAGGACAAGCAAATATTTAGTTTTTATTCACAAGACAGGCTGTTTATAACAGTCTCAGATTAGACAATAATGAAGTACAATTTCTGAAATGAATAACACTTAGGTAAAAGTAAAGGTACTGTTATTCAAAAATACTTAGAAAGTTCAATTTCACAAAAAAATCTAATCAGATACAGTAATAAGAGAAAATATGCTCTGTTACTTTCTACCCCTGGTAGGTAATTTCCAGCTGTTCCCCGCCCCCCCGGTCCCCCAGATCTGACTCACCGGCCAGGTTGGCCCACTCCGGGTCCAGGTCGGCCTGGTTAGCTAGGCAGCCCTTCATCACGTTACGGCAGTACCTGGTACAGGGCTTGACGCCCCCCAGGCCACAGCAGTGTGGGCAGTAGGTGAGCCTCATGATGGCTCGCGCACACTCTGGGCTGAGCGGCACCTGCAAGACCATCAGAGAGCTAAAGTTTACAAAGGATGGACATTTTGGGCTGCCTGTAATGGAGCCTTGGCTCTCTCTAAACCCCAGATGATGGTCAAATTCAGAACGGTTGACTTAGACATACTGACATGTGCCATCCTGCTGTTCTAACCCAAAGACCTGCACATCTGCCTTCTACTGTTTGTCCTTGGCTCTAACACACGGAGCCTCACATCTGTGGCCTTCTGCACATCCTAACACTGAACCTTCTATCCCACAATGCCCCTCCCACCTGTTCGGAAGCGGGCTAATGCCCATAAGCTTCTGGCTGGCAGTCTCAACCTGATTCCCCTGAGCTGACATCTGCCAGGCCCAGAAGACCCAGATTTCCTGGAATACATTTCTGACTCCTCAGCAAACCTCCCAGGGTGCCCAGATGTTTTCACATAAACAAAAGGAGGTGCGTTTCTGCTCAGTTGTCCTAGATTTACCACACCAACCTCATACCAGAAACGTGTGCCTCACAAAAACCTGCAAACCCATATCTGATAAACATAAGTATTACTAACATGGCATCAAATATAAACAGTCTTATGGAAATACGTTGAGACACATGTGAGGTCCAACTGTGTTTCTACATTTTCAGGTCTTCTTACAACTTCAGCAGATGCAAGAGATCCAAGATTATTGGAATAACCATCAACTTTCTGGCCTGCTGCCTCTGATAATCCTTCTCTCCACTGGCCAAGCTCACACTGGGAGGTGGCGGGCTTTAAGCACTAAGGACAGCGGGCAGACTGACCTCCACCTGTTAAAGGATATCATCTGCAGATCAGCAGGTGCCTCCTACAGCGACCATATAACAAAGAACTTTGAAAGAACTCAAATTCTATATAGGCTAAACAATACTTTAAGTGAAAAAAAAAATCATTCATTAAAAAGTATTGAATGAATAACTAATTTCGAACCAGCCAGGGAGGTGCTCAAGTGCCAATTGCCCTGATTAGCCCATTCACCATATCACCTGCACATGCACCTGCCTGATTGGAGGATAAGGTCTGTCACCAACCAGAACAACAGATCTTATGCAATTAGGTGACACTTGAATATGGTGCCTCCAATATCCAAGGCTGGGAAGTGTGTGGGGTGTGCATGTACTCTGGGATCCTCCTGCAAAGCGGCATCTCTGAATTGCTCAGGGTGTATGATGCTTTGTTTGTGTCTGTGTGAATATGTGCCCTGTGACTAACTATCCCACCCAGGCTGTACCCCAGGCGAGCCTCATTCCATGTCTAATTTATTTATCCAATAACCATATGGGGCCACTAGGTAGCTTAGTTTTTAGGACTTGGATGTTCAACCGATAGATTATAGGTTCAAGACTCAGGAAAGTTTTGCAGTTGTACCCTTTTGAACGGTGCATAAACTAAAGTAATTCAGTAAGTATCCAAGTACGGAAAAATCACAATAACTAATAAAAGCCGTCTATTTGTCTATCAGCGGTGTGGTAATAAACACAATCTCTGTATCCATGAGACTGCGTTTAAAATGTCAAGCGGAGGGTATCATATTGTACCCCCTTCTGCTTCAGATCGTTTCAGATAAACAGGCACAATTAGCCGCGTTAGCCGCTCCTGACTGACGCTCCCATTAAGCTGCGGAATATAAATAAAGGTCAAAGCCAATCAGCTTCTTTCAGGTGCTATAATGCCTCCTAACCAGACCGTCCACATCAAGCAGAATGACAGGGCTGCTCCTCCTGCATACATCACTCCCATTGCGCCGTGCTCCCTGCTCTCTTACAGCAGTACTTAACAAAGCTGAGTGTTTTACATATCAAACAAAGCCGGGTCTACTGCTTCACCCCACGGTAGGTCAGCAAGGTCCTCCCTAAGCCAATACCTGCTGTGTGTGTGTGTGTGGCTGGGTGTGGTTCAAATATACACAAATGTCCCCATACTGTGATAGAAACCTATTATTTTGATCTTGTGGGGACATTTTTCCATCATCTGTCTGGTTACTTATGGTTAAGGTTAGGGCTGGATAGGTGTTAATGTTGTCATACTTAGGATTAGGGTTATGTCCATAAAAATTAATGGGGAGTCCCTAGCATGATAGGGATATATGTGTGCGTGTGGAGAGCAGGGTCCTACCTACCTGAGACACCTTGCGCACCACGTCGCTGCTCACCAGCAGGCCCACGGAGAAGGAGCGTGCCACCACGAAGGCACGCGTCACCTTTGCCTTCAGTTCGCGAGGCACATCGCCGAATGGCCGCAGCACCTCCGCCTGCTTCCCGGCGCACTCCAGGAAGTCGTCGCCCGAGCCACGCTGCGGGTTCGATGCCTTAAGCATGCGCTCCAGCAGCTGTGCCCAGAACTCGTTGAGCGCCTCCTCAAGGTTTACGCCGGAACCGCGGTAGTAGCGGCGCAGCTCAGCGAACAGGCCCTGGACGAGGAGCGCATTCTGTGCATATGCATTCCCGCCTGCGCCACGCAGCGACTGCAGCGCCGACGACTCAGTCTGGTTCAGTAGCTCCAGAAAATAGCCTGAAACGGCAAGAAAGGGTGTCACGGTGACTGGGACACGATATATGAAATATCAAAAGAAACCTCAGCAAGGCCTCTCAGACCACTGATATGAACACGCACATGCACACGCACACACACATACATAAATAAACACAAACTCACACGTCCTGTTTAGTGAGGCAGATCACTTGGAGACAGATATTGCAAAAAACACAAGAAAAACAAGCAGGAACAGGGCAAATCCACAGAGTCAAACAAACATGTAGGACGCTGACAGATTCCTGCATGGATCACGCCGGGAGAATTCCCAGCCGCATGCAACCGCACCCCCAACCTGCCTCACCTGCCCATAATGCATTCTGCCAAACGCACTTAAGAACGCTCACAAGATCAATGTCAAAGTCGAGACCATTCATTCCCGTGTTGTGAATACACCTCACCACATTTTTACCCGAATCTGGGGAAAAATAACATTCCCGGATGTCCCAGAAAGCATTTCAGCTTCTCATCATGCTGCAATTGTAATCTCTGCTGTGGTGGCTCTTTGTTTATTCTGAAGGCATCTTATCTCGCCCAAGCTGAGGCTTCTGATGCCGGGTACATGTCAGCAGGCTTGAGGTCCCACCCCCCCCGTGGCTTCACAATGTGTCTGTGCCAACAGGCAGAACTGAGTCCAGATCCAAGTCTCAGTCATACAGGTGCTCATCCCAGAAAAAGAACAAGGGATGGAAAGTGAAACCAGGTCTGAGGAGATCTACAAACTACAAGAGAAAGGCATGCTGTCGCTGGACGTAGATCCCCATTGGAGGAGACCAGTGAGGAGAGACCTGCTGTAAATTAAGTTGCTGTAAATAAGTATAGTCATGGACATGGCAGGAAGCAAGAGACAGAGCTTAACAATAGAGACAGATCTTAACACAGAGAAAGAGCCTAACATCAGTGACAGATCTTAACACCAGAGACATAGCCTAACAGCAGAGACAGATCTTAACACCAGAGACAGATCTTAACACCAGAGACAAAGCCTAACACCAGAGACAGATCTTAACACAAACACATATCTTAACACCAGAGACAGATCTTAACACAGAGACAAAGCCTAACACCAGAGACAGATCTTAACACAAACACATATCTTAACACCAGAGACAGATCTTAACACAAACACATATCTTAACACCAGAGACAGATCTTAACACAGAGACAAAGCCTAACACCAGAGACAGATCTTAACACCAGAGACAGATCTTAACACAGAGACCATGCTTAACACAGAGACAGATCTTAACACAGAGACCATGCTTAACACAGAGACAGAGCTGCAGCTGCATTAGCAGCACGGAGATCGGCAGCGTGTAGGAGGCTACACTGGTGCCAGCTTCGCCAGAAGCGAAAGGAAAAACATTAACTTGAAAGTAACAGATGAACAGTGAAATATACAGAATACAAAACAAGCCATTTTCCTAAAAGCACAAAACCTATCCAACGTAAGCAAAGCGTCTCCAAAAGCCATTTTAACATGATGTTTGTACTGCATGCCTCAGCGTATGACATTAATGAAATCGGTAACATTAAAATGTCGTACAGAATGAATAAGAAACCTGGGGACAGTTGGATGATCCCTTTGCCCTTGGGTGGCTGGTGTCTTTGCCCTGGAGAAGCACACTGTGGGGGGGGGGGATGGGGCAAGAGTGGATCTGGTGGAATACTGACATCCCGCCACCCCCTCAAAAAAAAGAGATGTCACATGCTCCAGTTAGGATGACAATCAGACCCATATGATGCAGGGACAGGAGGTCAGAGAGGGTGTGTCATTCAGGTTTGGAAGAAGGGACATTATGGGTGATAAAGGGACAAAAAAAGACAGGTGATGAACCTATAGATGGGGCACGAGGCCCACAGATGGGGCAACAAGATCTGGGTGTGTCATCTGCAAGGGTCAAACACAAGATGGTTTTATATTACTAGAAACTGGCAAAAGGTGACGGAAGCAATTGTCAAGCAGTTTCTACCCAGCCCTGCTGTGAGAAATCCAAGCTCTTGTTTCATGCTCTCTTTTGGACCAATCAGGAGCAGTGAGTCTTGCTAATCATTAAATGAGTCATGAGACAGCCCCTATCATTAGCTGGCAAACTTTTTCAGATCACAGTGAAAGGTGTGCGAGTGACAGAGGTTGTCTATGCTGCCTGTAGGGGCTAGACCCCCCCCCCCCTGCAAATAAAAAAAAACGTGCCTTGTTGAAGTGCGAGAATGCACGACATTGCCCTGCTACGAGTCCTCATCCTCTTCTATCTATTTTGTTGTGATGAGAAACCTGAAGACTAACAGGGAGAAAGAGAGTGGGAGAGAAAGATAGAGTGAGAGAGAGAGACAGAAAGAGGGAGGCAGAAAGCAGGAAGTGGAGGTGGGTCGAAATCCCCTAATCTGTCAGCTGCGATCACATTATGACACTGGGTCTTAGCCCAAGGGAGCGTATGTGACCACGGTTCCCCATCCTCCTACTGACACCTCCGTAACACCTGGCCGGCGCTCAGGGCTCCTGCCCCTGGAGATAATGCGGCTTAATTGCTCTGGTAAATCTGCACCAGTACATCTGGGCAGGACAAGGTTAAGAGCGTGCAGGCGGCTCGCATTTTAAGTAGCATGCAGGCAAAGTTCACCTCTAAGTGCTCAGTGACAGCGATGCAAATTTGGGATGCAAATGAGCCATTTTATTTACTGAGAAAGGGAACACCTGGGGAGTGGGGGGGTGGGGGAAGGTTGGGGGGGGGTGGTTCAGTGCCAGCTAGGATGTACTGCCAGGGACACTTATCAAGAAGTTAGGCTTCCCCGGCAAGTTCGGTGCTGGCTGTTGGCTTCCAGCCAGGGGACCAGCAGGAGGAGAGGAGAACCACAGGCTTCCAGAAAAAGGGAACCCAGAACCAGCAAATTGAAACAGGCCCTGGGTTTAAAGGCCTGGTAAGAAGGGTTATGGGTGATTAAGCAGTGTGTCTGTCTGGTGCAGAGTGAAAGTCGTATGGTATCAGATCCGATTGCAGCAGCCTGGCCAGGCAGTGCTTGATGCATGTCACCTTCGAGCAGCACTCTCCCAGAAGCTGGAGCACGTGATGGACTCGGGGACCATAATTTATACGTCACATGCTCCCCCCCCCTCATCAGACAGGCCTCGCCTCTCCCATCTGGACACATCTGGACTGGGTTCAGGAGCACCACTGCCACGTGTTTGATGACGGGATGGGAGTCACCGCACCTCCCGTGTATCTCTCCCGCACCTCCCGGCTCCCTGATCATCTGCATATGTTTACATGCCGACAGGTGATGAGAGAAGATTGCTGGCACCGTGGCGCTGTGGCGTAAAGCGGGTTTCATCTTTATTTCTTTATTCATTTCTGCGAATCCGATCTAATTTGTTAAAGGCAGCCGAGGGCAGCCTGAACCAGCGAGGCCTGGATTTGGTGGATGTAGGTGCCAAACCAGGCCAGGTGCTGAAAGAGATATCAAACGAACAGCAAACACAGCTAGAAGAAACACGTATAAAACAGACAGCTAATACATAATATTACAGCTGATTGGACCCTCTTCAGCAACACGGAACCGAGCCGGAGACCCCTTTCAGCCTCCATAACCTCAAACGCTTCGATCTAAAGCTGAGCTCCGATTAAACAAACATTTCATCAAAAATAACTCAGAAATACACACCATTAATAAGTGAAATAAAAATGAATTTATGCAAATACAGCCTGCGGTGTCCTCTGAAATGTGAGATTAATAGCAAGGTAAACAGAAGCTCCCCTTTCTCATTAAGCTTGCACTCACTTTATGCAAACACAAAGTTTAAATAACTAGCATTGATTTTAAATAAACTAAATAAATTTTATTACTAAGACATCCCGCTTTCCGGCCTTATTTGGTGTCATATTTTACATTGCTCAAATATCAGCAGGCCCGCAGCCATATCTGGATATGCATTCAAAGCTTGGCTTTCTTGACGTTTGCTGTATGTCTTGAGTCGAATTTCTTAACCTTGTGAAGAAAGATGAGTGTCATTGTTGAACATGGCCACGACTCCAGGCGATGATCCTCCCACTGCCACACGAAACTTAAAACAATGACATTTTGGAAGCAATATTACCCACGGGGCTGCCACAGTGGCCTCACACCTCTAGGGTTAACGGCTTGAATCCAGTTAGAGTAACCAGGGCTTCTAATTGCCCATAGTGTGCATGAGCGGGGTGTGATTAGAGGTCTGCGACCGGACCCGAGCCCAACGGAACCCAACAAAGTATCAGGTTTTGGACCAGGAACGGGTCAGTTTTTTGTGTAACTTGAGGCTTCGGTCAAGTTCGGGTTAGTTTGTCATGTATCATTTCATTTAAATGCTCTTCCTGCGCTTGTTGAGTCCTTCGGTCATTTGTGCTTTGCATTGTGCCCTGTGCCATACCAAGACTGGACTGGCCTCCTGGCATAGCGGGCTTTTTCCTGGAGGCTGGATAGGTATGTAGGGCAGCAAAATCTACTGTGGGAACCCCACCCCCCCCCCCATGACCACCACGACCCTGAGCGGGATAAGTTAAAAATAGATATTACCCCAGAGTGACTGTCTTCCTTTGGAAATACACAGTACAGAGCTGGCTGCCTAATGGATGTGAAGGTTAAGTAATGTATCTACACTTTTGCAGACAATCATACAGGGGGAAAAAAAAACAAGAAACTCCCAGCAGCTTTCTGAAGATGAAGTGCCCCATCAGAGGTCCAGCACAATTATACCACTTATGAGACCATTTGCATCAGCTCAAAATAAAACTCATGTCCACTTCCCCCTCCGACATCGCTGGCAGGGGGCAACCAGCACTGTTGACGTGCATCATTAGCAGAGTGAGCTTTACTGAGTGTCACTGAAGCTTGTTCTCTCTCTCTCTCTCTCCCCCACTCACATACAGACACGCCTTGCAGCCTCAGGTCAGGTGACCTTCCCCAGCTGAGCAACCCGGTCACCAAGCTCTGTGGAGTGTTTAACAGACACTGTGACACTATTTGCCTTATTGACAATTCTCAGTGAGAAACTACAGCGATCCTTTAATCACAGGTCCCTCTTCAGGGCTGGAGCGAAAGCCCCAGGGCCACACATAGAACCAGAACCATCTGTAGGACTTTAGAGGTGAAGAATGGACTTTCTTCTAAATCTCACTTCTGTTCCAGCAGTTCCCACTCCTGTGTCACTGTTCCAAAGCCCCAGCTTCTCAGCTCCCAGCTTGTTTTCGTATCTCTTGTGCCAAGCAGAGATTCTTTCAATATTAAGATACTTTGGAATTTCACATACCCCCTCTTGTTCACTGTGAGAGACATGGTTTTGGGGTCAGACAGCCAGTGTGCAAAACAACTGGAACACTTGGGGTTAAGGGCCTTGGTCAAGAGCTCAGTATCAATGATTATTCACCTAAGTGTGGGATTCAAACCCACAAACTTCTGGACTTGGGTGCAGATCCCTAACCAGCTGAGCTATGCAAAGCACGAGCTTTCTCAAGTACTGTCCTCTCTGTTTCAGACAGAGCTGGCTGTGAGGTCTACACCAACACAAATAGGTAATCTGATAAAACAAAAGGTTTAGACCAAGCATGTCTAACAGTACCTTAGGAGGGAAATACAGTTTTCTGTTTTGTTCTAAGCAGATTAATTCCATTCATTATTCAGGAATATATATATATATATATATATATATATATATATATATAATATCATGTTGCTTTTGTTTTTGTGAACAATCCAAGAACTTGTGAATTTTAACAGTAGAACCAAAATGCATATTTTCCTAACACACTGACCACTCCAAAGTCTTTGGGGGCCCTTGCAGGACACAGAGAGACACCTGCTGGTTGAGGCAGATGTAAACCAGAAACAGGGGGACCCTGAGCAGCTGTGTGACACCAGCTCTGGTCACTTCTTGGTTCAGATGGTACATTGGAATGAGTCCCAGACACACAAAGACCTGAGATGTTTGTTCAACTTTCCAGGAGAAAATTGTTTTTGGAACAAAGTAAAATTCTTTAACTTTTCAGTATACACACAGAGGAAAGGAAACGTCAACTTGTTTAAAGACGTGTTTGTGTATTTTGGAAAGGTTAACTCAGAGATGAGTGCAGATCTGGCGACTGAAAAGCCAGTGAGCTCACAGAAAGTGGAAAAATTTTAAAGGTTGCCACACAGCTGTCAAACACTAATGGGGGGAAACAGACAACCAGATTGAGTAGATGATCAAATAGACAGATCAGGGCAGACACAGATCACAGAAACACGAGATAAACAATGAGATGAGAAAGAATAAATGAACCGGCCGGCTACGGCCATAAGGAACATGAGTGCATGAGGTGCATGAAACAAGACAAGCAGAAGCACTAAAACAAATAAGGACTAGATTTAAAACATAAATATGACACCTGAAATTTATACATAGTAGGACCTCAGCGGAGACAGATAAATGTAAAGGACCTGGATTATCATGCAGTTTTTACACTCCCCTGTTACGGGGGAACACCCCTGAAAGGCTTGGGACCAGGGACTGGGCCTGCTTCCTGATGTGCACAGTGCAGCTGTTAATTATTAAAGCCAGACAGAATCCTTGAACTGAAATACTCAACTTGCACGACCGTCAAGTAAAAGAAAAAACAATCTGCACTTTTCTGTAGTGTCAAAAACTCTTCAGGAACAAAGACAGACCCACAGGCTACTCCCAGGGCCCAGTCATGATCCAGTCAGAAATGTATCTCCACAGAGGCCCCCCTCCTCTGAAGAACATCCACCCTTAACCCTGCTTTGCTCTCGCCACCTCCATCTCTACCTCCTCTCCTGCCACAGCCAACAGACGTTACTGAGGACATTTTAGGCTTTCAAACACTCAAGTGCTTCACTTTTCTTCTGTCCACAGAAAATGGTACTCAGGAAGCTCACACCCAGTGAGGTCAAAGTGCTGGGACAGCCTATGTCCAGTGAGGTCAAAGCGCTGGGAAAGTCCACATCCAGTGAGATCAAAGTGCTGGAAAAACCCACATCCAGTGAGATCAAAGTCCTGGGAAAGGCCACATCCAGTGAGGTCAAAGTGCAGGGAACAACCACATCCAGTGACATCAAAAAACAGTGACAGCCCATTTCCAGTGAGGTCAAAGCATTGGGAAAGCCCACACTCAGTGAGGATAAGCGCAGGGAAAGCACACACCCAGTGAGGTCAAAGAGCAGGGAAAGCCCATGTCCAGTGAGGTCAAAGCATTGGGAAAGCCCACACTCAGTAAGGTCAAAGCGCAGGGAAAGCCCACACTCAGTGAGGTCAAAGCGCAGGGAAAGCCCACACTCAGTGAGGTCAAAATGCAGGGAAAGCCCACACTCAGTGAGGTCAAAGCGCAGGGAAAGCCCATGCCTAACGAAGTCAAAGCGCCAGTGGATTTTTTAATCATAGCAGCGACATCATCAGCCTGGTCTGGGTGGTACCCCACCCCTCACTCCTTAAACAGGGACACCCAGTGGACTTTACGACTGCCTGGAAGCATATCAGAAAGGACAGAGCGCTAAGCTGTATGAGACAACACTGAATTTGGGGGGAGCAGGGGAAGAATAACACAGCTGGCCACCCAGAGGGCAGAGATATGCGGCGGTGAGTCAGGGCGTGTGTGAGAAGAGCGGGAGAGCCGCCAGGAATAAAGCGCCTTAAACGTACTGAGGCGAGGTGTGACACAGGGATATGCAGTCCGCTGTCCTCACCTACACACCGCACATGACACTCAGCTCAGTGGGGCTTGGACAACCAGGGCCCAGGATTGAACTGCTCTGTGCTATCAGCAAAACACACCAGCCAGTTATGGAAGCATTTTAATGAAGGACAAAAATATATGTTTTAACTGCTTGTCCTGGTTATGAGGGACATATCCCACAATGCACAGGGCACATGGTAAGTGAGATGTCAATGCATAACAGGGTGTATTTTCAGAGCAGCTTTGGAGACACCAATTAGTTTAACTGCATGTTTTAGGACTGATGGAGAAAACTCACATGATAAAGGGCAAGCATACAAACTCCACACATACAAGCCAGGATTCAAACCTGCAACCCTAGTGGTGGAAGATAAGAGACCTACATACTGAACAACCCTACGAGGCACACTATGATTTGTAACTGAAGAGCAGAAGAAGCAGATGGCCAGGGCGAGACCTGAGGGCAGTGCATGGTGCATTGTGGGCAGGCCTCACCATCGAAGCTCCTGTATTGGCTCTGCAGTGAGGACAGCAGTGCTTGTCCTGCCTCCCTCGCCAGCTCCTCCACCTCCCACCGGCCCTGATTGGACAGCTGCTCTTCCATCTTGCTGGTGCAGCAGGTGTAGCCCTGGGGACAGATGCGCAGGTGCTCACCTGGGGAGAAAGGCAGGGGAATGTGAGCTCAGAGAGACATGGGCTGGGGCAGTACTGGGGACCGGGATGTTGAATCAGAATAGGGTATTTCAGGAGATGATTTACTTAATTAACATACTTATAAACAGATTCACTGAAACAGAGCCCAGTAACAGAAAAAAATACCCAAGAAAAATCGGAAAACATCTTGATTTAACCATCACGTAAAGGTATAAATAGTCCTAGATAATATAAATCCAAATGAAGACTCATACATAGAAACACGATGTGAGTGGTTATTTATGACTAAACCTTGCTCCCTCCACCTCACACGCACATTGGTGGTTGCTGAGAAGTGAGCGGCTGACTTGTTAGTCTGATTCATCGATAAACCGCGGACCCCCTCGCCTGCCATTAAGAACAGAACCTCGTCCTCCACTAGCCTCCACCCTCCACCCTCAACGTGATCCCACTCTGAACACAAAGCCTCCGAATCAGCTGGATGTGTAGTGCTGTTACTCACTGGACTGACACTTTTAATCAAATCCTACTTACCATTTTTTCCTGTTTATACAGCTGGATGTTTTACTGGCCCGACTCAGCAAGCATGTTACCCTTCCAGAATTCAAACAAGCTAAACTTCAGATTACAAGCCCATGACCTTGGCTACGACGTCTTTGGCAGATTATAAATATTAAAGTGGACGGGCTATTTGGGTGACACTGGGGTCTCTGCAGCCATTCTGTTTCCATTAAATACATCATGGGATTGCCTCTCTCAAGGGGTCACCCACGGGAGTATTTGTTCTGACCTTCACCCGTCTATAGCCGAGAGCACGATGGAGAAAAATGAAGAGGGTGGAGATGAAGGAGGATAGGGATCCCTGAAGATGAGTGACTCCATGAACTAGACATCTCTTCATCTTCACTGACGGGTTAAACTGCATTTATAGGATATTAATGGACCCTCTGTGACTTCCCCAGACTTTCTGGTCACTGGGCCAGTTTCTCTTGGGTTCTTTATAAATTTATGACATCCCCAAGAAATGTATAAAAAGATGAATCACAAATCAATGTGACTTTATCAAACCTTCCAACACTCATCGTTACAATCATGTGTTCATTGATCACCGATCGGCACTATCCCAACATAAGACAGTTTTCTCTTTTATAAATACACACATCCATGAATTAGAATAATTATTGTCCGTTTTGGGTGGCAATCATAGGGAATGAGACTATCCTCTTGAAGAGGATGAGCTGCTGTGTGCCCAGTGATCGTTAGCAGAGTCTAAGGCTTCACCCCAGGAAAGATTCCCTGCACTTTATCAGGCACACTGTGTTACTCACCAGTGCTTGAACAGGATACGTCAGTATCTGCCCAAACTATACCTTGATACAGGGATGACCTATATACATACACAGATATAGATAAATTACACAGCCAATGAGAGTGCAACCTGAAATCGCCATGGCAGCTACAGCGCCAGCGCTGCCCGGCAACCGCCTCCTTCACCAGCTGAAGCTAGTTGCTCCCCGGGGAGGAGAGTATCTGCCCAGCCAATCAGGCGGCCTTTCCAGAGCGGGATGCCGCGATGCAGTGACACGCTCCATTGCCTGGACTCTGCTGATTCTCTCACTGTGTGTCAAGGATTATGTGGAGCTACTGGTCCCTCACAGCCCACCCTCCCCCCATCACGGATGGGGGCTGTCATCCTGTACTACCTGGGATAACGCTGAGACTAAGCAATGAGCCATCTGCCTCCTGCCAGCTTCAGGGGCACCTCAGCTGAGAGGAGGGTACGTTCTGGAGAACTTCAGCTGGAGACATGAAGGTGTCTGGAGGAAGCTGAGAGCAGCAGGCCTTTGCAGAAAAACTCGACCTCCACGCATGAGGCAGACAGAGCAGTCAATGTCGATGTCACTCTACATCATCCTCTCCCATAAACTACACTGATCTGGAGCCATTTAGCACCATCAGTTTGATCACTGTGTGCACAGCTGGATCCAGGCCAGATTTTAAACATCAGCACCCCACCCCTCCCATTGCAGAATAAAGCAAAGTGAGCTTGTTAAAACCCCCCTCCCCCACCTTGTGACACGCCTGGTGGGGAATATTAAGATGCCTCTCGTCTGGAGATGACATTGTCGGGTGCCTTTGATGGACAGACCTTGAGATGAGACGCAGCAACATGCGGTGTAATGCTCTCCAGCCGCTACTGAAGGACCCTTCCACGCCCCAGTGGAATGCGTGACCCACGGAGGGAGTGTGGCCATTGAACAAGCTGTGCGGAATCTCCCCGACCCACATACGCTCCTGCACAGGTACAGATGCAGCTGCCAGGCGGAGCAGAGAGCTACCTAAGTGTGTCGTGCCAGACTACAGGGGGAATTAAAGGCTCGCCTGCAGTCTCATGCAGACTTTTGTGTGTGTCCCAAACTCACGAATCCTCCTCACTTGTGTTCCAGCAAACCTGTGGCTGACATCCGGCTGAGAAAGAGTGCATTTATTGGCACCAGACCAATTGCAATGTCTGGAAATACAAATGCTGTTCAATTCAACCTCCCTCTTCATGTTCTTCATGTTGACTGAAAGCCACACTGTAAAGGACATGGGACCTGAGGAGCTTCTGAGGAGTCCGGAAAAGGCAGCCAGTCAAAAGGGGTCGGGGTTGAGCCTCTGGAATAGCAGTAAGAGTAACAGGAGCCCAGATGCAAAGGCATGTAGACAGCAGTGCTTGTTTTCCTGAGAGGGTGCTTAGTTGATGGGCCCTTAATACAAGGGGCAGTGATCTGGGGAGCTGATCCGTTCATCCCTGCAGCTGGACGGCCGAGCATGAGGTCATGAGATACACACAGATACACAGTGTCCAGCATGCTGTCTCCAGTGGCTCTCGACGCGAGTACAGTGCAGCCGAGCTCCAGCACCATCTACAAGGGCCAGCGTGCCCGGGAGCATGAGCGATCAAATTGGCCGTAACGATGGACTCAGGGCTAGAGACTGCAACCATTTAATGAGAGGGTGGGTCACAATTTCACTTGGTCATATCTTTGCAAGTGTATGATAATCATTAGGATGTTTTTACTCCTGCATGGGTACTGCAGTGATGAATTGTGATTGACAGTTTTTATTTTTCCCTGGTTCCACGTATCTTTTTTTTCATTTTTATTTTTAATTATGTCTTGTTATTTTTTCTGAGTTGGTCTCTCCATATCTGGAGTATGTACATAAATGCGAACTGATGAAAGAACAGAAACAAAAACAAACAAAATGAGAAGAAAGAGGAGAAAGCTGGTGGAGAGGGAGAGCCAAAGAGAAGTTTATTGAAGATAATGCTCAGATTAAAATATTTTGCAAATACAGTAATAGTAAAAGTCTTGGCTGAGGTGTGATACGCACCTTGATCTCGGTACCCAGCCTCACTCACATGCACTCACGTAGCTGGAATCTCACAGTAATTTCACATTTTTTGATTCCAGAACGTGGTGGTCCCTGTAGGTACAGTAATAACTTTGTGCATATGGGGGCATAATTTGATCGTTAATAGTTAATTGTTAATAGTTTATTATATAGTAGGTCTAGACAGGAAATGACAAAGCAATTCATAATGCAAAGTATACAATAAAGTACTGTTTATTTAGAAATGGGTAATAAATAAACTTTATTTTATTGCTTAGGCTAGCAGACTGTTATGGGTGAAGGTTTGGGGGGGCAAGTATTATTCGCAAATTGTCACTTTTGTAGGAATCTTCCACCCCAAACCCACAATAATGTGAAGGGGTAACTGCACCAAGTCTTGAGTCACTATCTTTCATCAATACAAAAACTAGAGTGAGCGACCATAAGAGAAAGCTGGTAGCACCAGTGCTACCACTAGAAAAGTTAGTCTGGAGTTCTGGGACTAATGAACTTCAAACTGGAACAAAAGAACACAGCTTCAAGAGCTGGAAGCTCGTCAGTGCTCACAAACACAAGAAGTCTTAGGTGGAGATGAGGGAACAGATTCAGAGCTGGTGGGGCAATTTACCAAATACATAGAATGGCTGGAGTCCCCTGAGGAAAGGTTTGGGAATTGAAACGGTGTTCATGTTGCCATCTAGCAGGAACAGGAACTCTTTGGAATACAGGAGAAATTATTTTTCATTTTTATCATATTATTCTTAATTTGCATATGTTTTTATGTAAAATTATGTTTTTTTATGCGCAAATACACACTTAGTACCCTGATAAACAGCTTTAAACATTTTCTTTGACTGCCTACTTAAACTAAAGGTCTACTGGGAAATAAGAAGCTCTACCTGAAGACAGAATAATGTCAAATCACCAGGGGGGGTTCCCAGCAAAGAAGGTGAAGTAGCCTACATCACCATGGCCACCCCCCAACCCCCCAACTGTCTGTCAAGGCGGCACCATGACTCGACCACCACTCCACCCCATCCCCCCACAGATCTGTGCTATGCCGTTGTATTCCTTTTCTCTCAGCCCAGATCAAAAGGACTAAGTCACCCCCAGACCCC